>JAJIBD010006024.1:0-128089 GCA_021461705.1 Cryptotis parvus
TTTATTTCTATTTTGGTGGAGGGTCAATCCCATCTGTGCTCCAAGGATTGCTCCTGACTTTCATGCTCAGGAATCACTTCCGGCAGTGCTGGGAATGAAACCCAGGTGGACATAGGATATAGCGAATGCCTTAAGCCTTCTGTTATCCCTCCATCCCCTAAAGAGTCGCTATTATAGACAAGGACATTTTATCAGGCACTCGGTCTAAAATGGTATCTCACTTGATTGTGGCAAAAAAGAGACAGTTGGGATTACTTTTACAGGTTTCCAGATAAGGAAACTGATCTCAGCAGCAAAAGATGAAATTGCCGAAGGTGAATGAGCTGGGAAATTTGGCTGATTAAATATGGCCACAGATTCTTTACTGCTCCTCCAGCCAAGCTGCTCTTGCCTTCTGGCAATGAGACCAGTCAAGCCAGATATACTGAAGCCCAGTAATCCCCTGCCCAGCTAAGCCAAGAGCATTCACACTTTGCTGAATGCAGCAGCAAAGTGTGTGCTCAGGTGAAACCAGTCCCCAAACCACCCAGCTAATACATGTCTGGTGAGAAACAACGACTTACAGGCATCTGTGAAGTGGTGATGGAGTGGCTAGTCACACCACTGGAACACTGGGGTTCTGACATTACGCTTTCCGTGTTCCAAAGCAATATTTTGCCATAACAGATACCACTACTTTGACAATGATGATGTAAAAATACTCAATAAAATAATCAATCTCTATATTCTGTAAATATGGAATTTTGAATTCCATATGTATTTTTTGTTTTGTGGCAGTGATAGGGAACCTCACCATAAGGCTGGCGGCTACCAGGACTGTAGCCAAAGGTGCCAAGGAGACCAGGAGGTGCCAGGGATGAATCAAAAGCCCCGTGTGTGTCAGGTTTGCACTTTTGCCTTTGACCTATCTCCCCAGGCCCTCCTTTGAAGTCTTAATAAAATTATATTTCTAGGACCAAAACAATAATACAGAGGGTAGGGCATTTGCCTTGCACTGGAATGACCCAGGTTCGATCCCCAGCATCCCATATGGTCCCTGAGCACTGCCAGGAGTAATTCCTGAGTGCAGAGCCAGGAGTAACCCCTGAGCAGCGCGGGTGTGACCCAAAAAAGAAAATATATATTTCTAGATGCACAGAGTTGGGTGAGTCCAAGTCACGTTTATATAACAGAAGGAGGCCAGTCTAGGTCTGGTACAAGGTTATTCATGAGCAAATAGTGGACAGTTTGTGATTAGAAGCAAGAGCTGAGTTCAAGTCCTCAATCGTTTTAGAGCTTTGAGACTCGAAGCAAGACATAAAACCTCGCTGTGTCCAATTATTTCTATTGTTAAAGATACAGTGGCAAAAGCTTCCTTCAAAGGTGGCAGTAAGAATTAAGTGGGAGAATACACACAAAAGCTTAGATCCTGGACCAGGGGCCAGAGTGATTGTGTAGTGGGTAGAGAGCTTGCCTTGCATGTGGACAGCCCAAGTTAGCTCCCTGCCATCCCATATAGGTCCTTTGAGCAATACCAAGAATGATTCCTGAGTGCAAAGCCAGAAGGGAGAACAAACAAGCAAAACCCTTAGATTATGGACTAGCTCACAGTGAGCAGACAACTAGTAAACTGAGGAAGACCCGGGGCAGACGGCTGGGCCACAGCTGAAGAGAGGGTCCTGTCTGGGGGCAGCATTGGACTCTGGTCATGATACCTTCCTATGGCATCATTCAGAACATTTCAGATCTTGGATACTTTTGTTCCTTGCTCTCCCTGTGCCCAGCCGTTCATGAGGCAGTCGGGAGGCATGGTGGGTTCTAGCCTTGGCCCACCACCCCGGCAGAACCTCACAACAAGCCCAGACGACCCCCCACCCACTCCATGGGTGCCGCCATTTTCCACATCGGACTTCCCTCTCTTCAGAACTCCACCCAGCCGACCAGCCCATCACAGCCCGGCTTGCGGCCGCAAGCGGCCTGCGCGGTTCATCAATAAATGCTATATTTGGAGGTGTTTAAAGAATATGCCCTCCTGCACGGCAAGCCTAGCAAGCTGCTCGTGTTGTATTTGACATGCCAAATGCCAGTAACAATTATATTAGGTCATTCCCATGACCTAATATAATGGTTTGAGGCTCTTTATGTTCCTGTAGCAAGCCGATGCCCTTTGCTCTACTGGCATGAGACAGGACATATGGAGATATTACTGGTGCCCGCTCTAGCAAATAGATGATTAACGGGAAGATCGTGATCATGATCGTGATCGTGATACTTTTGTAGGTGAACTGCTGACATTTTGGCCTTTTTCTCATATCAGGAGAAAAGAAGTTGTTTTTTTTTATTATTACAGTGATTGTTGCTACAAGGAGTCCTTTCTAATAATAAACCCTTAAAGATCTTCAGAACTAGAGAGACTCCAGATCCACAGCTGCGCAGCTTGACCTCATGGTGAGCGGCCCTATGGAGTTCCCCGGGGGAAAGGCAAAAGGCTCGGCCAGGGCCTGGTCATGTCCTACATGGCTCCTAGGGCCTGCTCGCCATGCAGTCGGCCACACCTGCTGGACTCAGAACAAGGATTGGGGGCCTCCGCCCAGTCCCCAACCTCCGGGCTCAATGGGCGTGACCCTGAGCTCCAGCCACCACAGCCAACTGCAGCAAGACAGAGACTCCAGATCCACGGCTACGCAGGCGTGCGCAGCAGCTCTGCCGCAGCAGTTTAATCTTAGACACAATGGATTTTAGCACCAGGTCCTTTCAGGATCTTACTCATTTGTACACTTAAACTATCATTCTATTTGCATCAAACTGGAGAGGCTGATACAGCATGCGGAACCTCAGACACACCTGGGGAGCTGGAACTTGGCCCCTCCCTTGGCTCAGCTGACCATTGGGCCCCCAGGAGGACAGATGGGTTTTTGGATGTTGGCCCATCACCTCTGGGGGTACCGGATGCAGCCTGATGAGACTCTCCCACCACATCAGCCGCCATTTTCGTTTTCCGGACGCTGCAGCACATCAGAGCCCACCCAGAAGGGACGCTGACCTCAAGACCAGATTAACAGAGCAAAACAAGTTCAAGCCCAGGTAGGCAGCTCCTAGAGGTGGGATCACGATCACGATCTCAATCACGATCTTCCCGTTGATCATCTATTTGCTAGAGCAGGCACCAGTAATATCTCCATATGTCCTGTCTCATGCCAGTAGAGCCAGGGGCATCGGCTTGCTACAGGAACATAAAGAGCCTCAAACCATTATATTAGGTCATGGGAATGACCCAATATAATTGTTACTGGAATTTGGCAATATCAAATACAACACGAGAAGCTTGCCAGGCTTGCCGGGGCGGGAGGCAAACTCTCTTTTAAACACCTCCAAATAAAGCATTTATCGATGAACCACGAGCGAGCCGGGCTGTGATGGGCCTGGTCTGCTGGGTGGAGTTCTGACGAGAGGGAAGTCCAAATGTGGAAAATGGTGGCGCCCGTGGAGTGAGGGTGGTGGTCTGGCTTTTTGTAGTCTGCCAAGGTGGTGGGCCAGGGCTAGAATCCGCCATGCCTCCCGACTGCCTTATGAACGGCTGGGCACAGGGAGAGCAAGGAACCGCTCTGCCCGTGTCTGAGAGTCTCTGGACCCAGCATACATGGGCCGGATTGAGAAAAAAACTGCTGCAGGGTGGGTGTCGATGATCCGGGCTGTGATGGGCTGGTCTGCTGGGTGGAGTTCTGACGAGAGGGAAGTCCAAATGTGGAAAATGGCGGCGCCTGTGGAGTGAGGGGGTGTGGTCTGGCTTGTTGTGAGGCTCTGCCGAGGTGGTGGGCCAGGGCTAGAACCCGCCATGCCTCCCGACTTTGCCTCATGAACGGAGGTGGGAATCACCAGGATTTCGTCAGATGGAGCTGGGGTGGCCCCTTCCCTCCTCTCCATTTTGTCTGAGCCCAGTGGCCCCGCGCCATGAGCTGCCCTGGGGCGACCAGCCATAGCACACAGAGGTTCAAGAGCAGGTGGGGAACTGGAACTCGTCTCTCCCCTAGCTCAGCTGACCATGAGGCCCTCAGGAGGACAGAAGGGTTTTTGGAGTGGGCCCATCACCTCTAAGGGGTCCCAGAAGCAGCCAGATGAGACTTCGCCCACCACATCAGCCGCCATTTTCATTTTCCGGATGCTGCAGCACATCAGAGCCCCCAGGAGGGGATGCTGACCTCAAGATCAGATTAACAGAGCAATATGAGTTCGAGCCCAGGTAGGCAGCTACTAGAGTGGGAATCACCGGGAATTCGTCAGATGGAGCTTGGTCGGGCCCTTCCCCTCTCCATTTTGTCTGAGTCCAGTAGCCCCATCCAGGAGCTGCCCTGGACGACCAGCCATAGCATGCAGAGCCTCAGATGTGGCTGGGGAAGTGGAAATTGGCTCTCTCCTAGCTCAGCTGACCATAGGGCCCCCAGGACAGTGGGTTTTTGGGGTGGGCCCATCACCTCTGGGAGTCTCGGAAGCAGCCAGATGAGACTGCCCACCACATAAGCCGCCACTTTCACTGTCCAGACGCTGCAGCACATCAGAGTCCGCCCGGGAGTGATGCTGACCTCAAGACCAGATTAACAGAGCAAGACGAAGTTCAAGCCCAGATGGGTGTCGGGGAATGCCACCGGGGTCCCCAACAGTGTCAGGACAGAAGTTCTCTTCTACCTTCAAGGACGCTGGGAGAACAGATGAAAACTCACGAGTCCGGGTGCAGTTCCAAAAAAGGCTTTTAATAGTACAAAAGCTCTTCTACAGCACTCCAATATAATGAACAAACTCTAGCTCTGGTCTGAACTTAGACCATACAAAAGAGCCTAAATCTTCCACCAAAGAAAGAGGATCTCACCCGAGCTTAGTCCTACCCAGAAGAAGGAGCAAAAAGCCAAAAGCCACAGGAGCCAAAAAGCTGAAAGCGAAAAAGGCCCCAAGTGAAGGGGCCTCAAGTCAGTCCCCTTATATCACTTGATCACTTGAATCCCTTTATTCATCGATTTGCTCGAGCGGGCTCCAGTAACATTTACATTGGACCCTATCACGTGCCAATGTAGCCCAATGGCATCTGGTTGATTCAGGAATATGGCGAGCCTCAAACCGTTCCTTCAGGGTCTTAACAAGGAAGTCTGACCATCTTGTAGGTGGGTGGCCACGTGATCTTTTGACATCCCGTGGGATCCAGTCGGTAACGGCTCTAGTCCAGCGGTTGTCTCCAAATGGCATTCCATGTCCAGCCCATCTGATTTTTTGAAGCCTTGGCAAAAACGAGACAGCGTCTCTGATTCTGGATAGCGGCGGAGGTCAGAACTCTGGATTCCTTCACTCACTTGAGTGAGGCGTGATATTCCAAGCATAGCTCTTTTGATTCCTCTCTGGGAGACCCGAATAGCATTCTCATCCTGCTTTCGTAGGGCCCAGGTCTCCGAGGCGTATGTTAATGCAGTCCCCTTATATACACCAAAGTAATCCAACCGCGGGGTTGTGGGGATGGGGGATCATGTCAACAAAGAACCCTAAACAGAGTGTAGATGAGCAGTGCCACACCCTATTGCAGGTATAAACAAAGGTTACACCAAGGACTAATCTCTTCTTCTGAGATTATCTCTAATGTAAAACACTGGAGAGAGAGGGGGCTGATATAAAGTAATACATCTTAACTTCATGAGCTTCATGTAATCTAGATGGTACCCACAAGGTCCTTCTTATTATTATCTGCACCAGGGTGATTCTGAGTATCTTGTTCTCGTGTACTGAAAGGGTCACACTCGCCTGCTTAGAGCAAACTAGTATGATCCTTCCTATAGCCTTCCTATAGTCTCAACGTAGCCAGGGTGGTAGTTTCCTGGTAAATTCTAACTGTCCCACGCTGGGTGCAGTGGGTATAAAGAGGAGCTGTGCCCAATCTAGAAAACATAGAAGTCTTAGTAGATGTGTAAGTCAGAAGTTATTCAGTCAAGGTGACTTCTGTAACTGCCACACCCTCTAGCAGTGTTTACATAGAAGAGAGGTCTCATTAGAATGTACCTTGACTTAAATAGATTAAGCTGGGAGTGGGCAAAACAACAAAACTCCCAGAATAGCTAAACCTGTCCTCCAACAGATGGGCAACTCCCAGAGGTGGGAATCACCGGGAATTCGTCAGATGGAGCTGAGGGTCACCCCCTTCCCCTCTCCATTTTGTTTGAGCCTGGTGCCCCACCAGGAGCTGCCCTGGGGTGACCAGCCATAGCATGCAGAGCCCTCAGACACAGCTGGGGAGCTGGAATTCGGCTCTCCCCTGGCTCAGCTGACCATGGGGCCCCAGGAGGACAGATGGGTTTTGGGGTGTTGGCCCATCACCTCTGGGGGTTCCGGAAGCAGCCGGATGAGACTCACCCACCACATTAGCGGCCATTTTTGCTGTCCAGATGCTGTAGCACATTAGAGCCCACCTGGGAGGGACACTGACCTCAAGACCAGATTAACAGAGCAAAATGAGTTTGAGCCCAGGTGGACAGCTCCCAGAAGCAGGAAACACTGGGAATTCGTCAGATGGAGCTGGGGTCGCCCCTTCCCCTCTCATTTTGTCCGAGCCCTGTGGCCCTGCCCAGGAGAAGCCCTGTGGTGACCAGCCATAGCATGCAGAGCCTCAGATGCAGCTGGGGAACTGGAACTCGGCTCTCCCCTAGCTCAGCAGACCATGAGGCCTCCAGGAGGACAGATGGGTTTTGGGTGTTGGCCCATCACCTCTTGGGGGTCCTGGAAGCAGCCAGATGAGACTCATCCACCACATTAGCTGCCATGTTCACTGTTCGGACGCTGACCCTGAGGCCCCTAAGTGGCACGGCGCTTGTGGCCATGCGGTACATCAAACTAGTGGAAACAGTTATGTCCTTTAATGTACTGCATTCTACGATGTGTAGGAAAGGTAGGCGGGAGGAGAGATAGAGAAGAGAGAAAAGATATGCAGAACCCGCCAAGTAGTTAAAGTGGGAGAGGGGAGGAGGAGGTGGGGACATTGGTGATGGGAGATGGGTTCGGGTGGAGGGATGGGTGTTGGAACACTGTGGAACCAAAACTTCGAGCATGAGCATATTGCAATTGTATGTCTAAAAGTGGTGTAATAAAATTTTAAAAAAAAAAAAAAAAGATCTTCCGTACTATACTACGATCACGATCCACGATCTTCCCGTTAATCATCTATTTGCTAGAGCGGGCACCAGTAATATCTCCATATGTCCTGTCTCATGCCAGTAGAGCAAAGGGCATCGGCTTGCTACAGGAACATAAAGAGCCTCAAACCATTATATTAGGTCATGGGAATGACCTAATATATTGTTACTGGCATTTGGCATGTCAAATACAACACGAGCAGCTTGCCAGGCTTGCCGTGCGGGAGGCATATTCTTTAAACACCTCCAAATAAAGCATTTATTGATGAACACGCGGCCGCTTGTGGCGAGCCGGGCTGTGATGGGCTGGTTGGTTGGGTGGAGTTCTGAAGAGAGGGAAGTCCGGATGTGGAAAATGGCGGCACCCATGGAGTGGGTGGGGGGTCGTCTGGCTTGTTGTGAGGTTCTGCCGGGTTGATGGGCCAAGGCTAGAACCCACCAGGCCTCCCGACTGCCCTCATGAACGGCTGGGCACAGGGGAGAGCAAGGAACCGCTCTGCCCCATGTCTAAGAGTCTCTGGACCAGTACTATACATTACCCCATATATTCATAATGTACTCCATAATGTATTCAACTATTATAGATTATATAATATATAATATAATCAACTATTTTACATTACACCATGTGTTCATAATGTCTTCCATAGTGTATTCAACTATACAGTACTCACATCTTTTGTCATTTGATCACTACTGTGCAAATAATTAGGAACTGGGAATCCTAGTCATTCATTCAATAAATATTTATGCAGTATTTGTTTTGCACTAGGCTCTTGGCCAACCCCGGGAGAGCTGATGGTGCAGGAACTGAGGAACTGTCTCTGCTCTCAGACGTTATACTTCAGTGGGAATAGAAGCAGCGTAACCTTTGTTCAGGGTGCTCGGTGTCTTGGGTGAGCCATGGGACATTCCTGGGTCTTATAGAAGTTGTTTCTGACCCAGATTGTGGGTCAAATAAGCCGAATAAAGCACATTTATTCTTGGACCAAAAGGTATGCAGAGGCGAAGGTGCTTACCTTGCACACAGTCAGCCCAGTTGATCCTTGTTTTGGGTCTTTTGTTTTGCCTTGTATCTTTCAGGGTCGCATCCTGTGATGCTCAGGACTCCCAGTTCGATCCTTGGCATTGCCAAGAATAACCCCTGAAGACAGAGCCAGGAGGAAGCCCTGGGCACCAGTGGGTATTCCCTGCCTCTCCCTCCATTTTTTTATTTTTATTTATTTATTTATTTATTTATTTTGCTTTTTGGGTCACACCGGCGATGCTCAGGGGTTACTCCTGGCTCTGCACTCAGGAATTACTCCTGGCGGTGCTCGGGGACCATGTGGGATGCCAGGGATCGAACCCGGGCCAGCGCAGGCCGGCTGCATGCAAGGCAAACGCCCTACCCGCTGGGCTATCGCTCCGGCCCCCTTTTTTTTTTTAAATTCTTTATATAAAGTGAACTATATTGGTTTCTCAGAAATAAGTTGGAGTTAGCTGATGTCGTATCTTTTTTTTGGGGGCTTTTTTTGAAATCCTGGGGTGGGGCTTGGGAGTGGCACACCCAGCTGTGTTCAGGGCATTCTCCTGGCTCTGTGCCAGGAATCAGTCCTGGCAGGACTTGGAGGATCATATGGGATGCTTGGCATGGAACCTGGGTTGGCCATATGTAAGACAAGCACCCAGCCTGCAGTACTATGTCTCAGGCTCCAAAGTTTCAAGATTGTGACATGTTTAGATAATGCCATAAACAGGCATCACAACCAGCGTCAAACACTGCCTCTGCACTGTCTCTGTGGGCCCAGTGAACGTTATGTCTGAAACTTTGCCACAGTCAGATCAAGCATGCTTAGAATGTGCTTGTGGTGAGGAGTGAAGAAAATACAGCTTAAGGAGGAGGGAGTCCATGGCATTGTCCTAAGCATTTCAGAATATTGGAAACTCTTGAGGATTGACTGTTGATTTTTTTTAAAAAACCTCTCTATATCAGAAATAGAAGATTTTATTACAGTGCTAGCTGGTACAAGGAGTCTTTGGGGGCAGGGGAAGGCAGAGTGATAGTATAGTGGGTAGTATACTATCACACTGTGTGCTTTGCTCTCAGCTGACCTGGATTTAATGCCCAGCATTCCATAGTTCCCTGAGAATCATTAAGAGTGATCCCTGAGCACAGAGCTAGGAGTAATCCCTGAGCACAGAGCTAGGAGTAATCCCCGAGCACAGAGCTAGAGGTAATCCCCGAGCACAGAGCTAGGAGTAATCCCGAGCACAGAGCTAGGAGTAAGCCCCGAGCACAGAGCTAGGAATAAGCCCCAAGTACAGAGCTAGGAGTAAGCCCTGAGCACAGAGCTAGGAGTAAGCCCCGAGCACAACCAAGTATGGCAGCCAAACCAAAACGGAGAATAAAAGGAGAACTTTTGCACATAATAATCTCTTGATGTTTACGTAATGCATTAATGCGTAATGCTGTACAGAACTCACATCTTTTGTCATTTGATCGCTACTGTGCAAATAATTAGGAGCTGGGAGTTCTAATCTTTCATTCAATAAATATTTATGCAGCATTTATTTTGCATTAGGCTCTTGACCGACCCCTGGGAGAAACAGTAAAGCAGAAATAAGAATGGCCCCTGTTCTCAGAAACTGCAGCTCCGTGCAAATAGTGGAAATAGAAACAGAGTCAGCATGTAACATCTATTCAGGGTAGTGAGAGTCTTGTTGGGTGAAGTATGGGGGGGTCCTGGTGCTTCCAGGAGTTGTTCCTGACCCAGATTGTGAGTCAAATAAGCCAAATAAGGCGTATTCATTCTTAGACCAGAGGAGTATAAGGATGAAGGTGCTTACCTTGCGCACAGTCAAGATCCTTGGCAATGTCAGGAGTGACCAGACGTAAGGTCTGAGCACTGTTGGGTACTATGCCCCTAACAAGCCGAGTCTTTTAGTCTTTAAATAAAGTGAACTATATGGATTTCTGAAAGAAAAGTCAGAGTTAGCTATTCATATCTGTTATTTGTGGTTTTGTCTTTTAGTTTAGTTTTGTTTTTGGTCCACACTCCGTTTTGCTCAGGGCTCACTCCTAACTCTGTGCTCAGATTTCCCTCCTGACAGGGCTCAGGGGATCCTACGGAATGTTAGGGATCATGGCACAGGTTTGGCCATGTGCAAGGCAAGTGCCTGACCTGCTGTGCATAGCTTTAGCCCCCACCCCTTTTTTTTGGCTTTCTTTGGGGAGTGGGAGGTGGAGGGGAGCAGAGCAGAGTTGGTTCATACTCAGCTGTGCTCAAGGATTACTCCTGATTTTGTGTTCAGGGATCAGTCCTGGCAAGACCTGGGGACCCTATGTGATGCCAGAGATAGAACCTGGGTTGGCTATATGCAAGGTAAACACCGCACCTGCTATACTATCTCTCTGACCCCAGTGGACATAGGTTTGATGTTTTGCCACAAGTCCAGAGAGCTTGCTTAGAGCTGTGCTGTGGTAAGGACTGAGGGGACATGGTGAAAAGGGGGGTCTTGACAGAAGAACTTCATTCCTAGCTGTCAGGGAGAAGCAGGCATCTGATCGGGGGTAACTAAACAGTAGTATAGGAAAGTTGATCTATAAGAAATATAGGGAATATAGGAAAACTGTATCAGTTTTTCTATATTTAGTTTAGACCTACTCTAAACAGTAGAGTTTAGAGATAACTAAATGGGAATATAGGACAATCGATCCTGAGAAGTCCACTGTTAGGGAGCCCGCAGAGGGAGAAACAGGGAGATGAGACTAGGGGACATCTCAGATTTTATGTCAGAAATGTATAAAAATAAAGTTTTTTTAAAGAAAAGTTACACCAAGTACTAAATGACCTGGAATCCGAACTTCAAGCCCAGATGGCTCTCATGCATCTAAATGTGTCAAGTTAACTCTCCTATCTCCTGTTTATTTATATCTCCCAAATATCTGATCCCTATTTGGGATATAGGGATCAGACTCTAGTTTGATCCCAACATTCCATATGGTCCCCCTGAGCACTGCCAGGAGCAATTCTTGAGTGCAGAGCTAGTAGCAAGCCCTGAGCATTGCTAGGTATGACCCCAAAACAGAACAAAACAAAAAACCCAGATTCCTTAGGCTAGAGTGATACCAAGGTATTTTCTTACACATCTCAGCCAATAAGACACACTGGTTTGGATAAGACACATTCCTAGGGACTGGCTGCTCCATCCAAAAAACCCTGTGACTTTGCAGACTTGAAGGGCTTCAGAACAGAAGTGAAAGTGGTCAGAACCCAGAGTCCCTGAAACCTGTTTTCATTTCAGTTGCAGTTCAGTAACCTCATTATTTGAACTGGGAACCGGTCAAAACAAGAACGATCCTGGAAGCTGATACTGAGTAGGTGAAGTTACTAGCTCTGCAAAGGGAACTAACCTTTCTTGATTTGTGACTTGCTTCTCGGATTATTTACAGACCATTTCTCTGCACAAGCAGCTGGGGTTTTGCTTCATTTCCATCCTTCTTCTTCTTTTTTTTTTTTTTTTTTGGGGGAATGCTTTATTATTATTCACTTCTTGATCACTTGAATCTCGTCCCCTTATTCATCGATTTGCTCCAGCGGGCACCAGTAACATTTCCATTTGACCCTACCACGTGCCAGTGTAGCCCAATGGCATCTGGTTGCTTCAGGAATACGAAGAGCCTCAAAAAGTTTGTTCAGGAACTTGACGAAGAAGTCTGACCATCTTGTAGGTAGGCAGCCACGTGATCTTTTGAC
Organism: Cryptotis parvus; assembly: GCA_021461705.1. Taxonomy (NCBI): domain Eukaryota; kingdom Metazoa; phylum Chordata; class Mammalia; order Eulipotyphla; family Soricidae; genus Cryptotis; species Cryptotis parvus. The sequence goes on from JAJIBD010006024.1 coordinate 11,882, forward strand.
ATTCCGTGGGATCCAGTCAGTAATAGCTATAGTCCAGCGGTCGTCTCCAAATCACATTACATGTCCAGCCCATCTGATTTTCGATGCCTTGGCAAACGAGGCAGCGTCCCTGATTCTGGAACAGCGACGGAGGTCAGAACTCCGGATTCCTTCTCTCACTTGAGTGAGGCATGATATTTCAAGCATAACACTTTCGGTTCTCTCTGGAAGACTCAAATAGCATTCTCATCCTGCTTTCGTAGGGCCCAGGTCTCTGAGGCGTATGTTTTTTATTTTTCTTTTTGGGTTGGGACACTCAGGAATTACTCCTGGTGGTGCTCTGCTGGGGGTGGGACCATATGGGATGCAGGATATCCCGGGCAAACGCCCTACCCGCTGGGCTATCGCTCTGGCCCCTGAGGTGTATGTTAATGCAGGGAGGTTGGTGGAGTCAAAGAGATGTGCCCTGAGCCGGAGGTTCTTTGTCCTTTTAGCTATTTCTTCGATGTTTTTGAAGGCATTCCATGCCGCTCTCTTCCTCCTGCACAGCTCAGGTTTTAGGTCGTTCATCATGTTGACATCTCGACCTAGGTACACATAACTGCTGCATTCAGAGATGTCTGTTCCATTGAGAGTGAGTGGGGCCTCTGGAACTAGTTCATTTTTCATCACCATAGTTTTGTTGAGATTCAGCTGTAGACCTATCTTTCCACATTCTCGGTCAAAGTCAGCCAGCATTTGTGCCTCTGAAAGAAGGTAGCAACCCAACAACCCCCCTCCCCAACCAGGCAGGCCTACTCAGGGAAAATTACCATTTTAGGGCCTAAATAATCCTTTCATTAATATTAAATGATGTGAAGGAAAAGTACATTAAGCTCTAAGGGTGAAAGGGGAAGCCCCGAGACCAGACCACAAAGAGTTCACAGGAGCACACTAATATAGTGGATGGGCTCTGCGAGTAGGCCAGATAAAGCCGAAGGCCTCCCGACCAAATGTCAAGGGAGGAACCCTAACTATAACCTTGAGTAACAACCTGATATGGTGTGCACCCTGCACCTGGAAAAACCGCAAGCTTGTTGTACTGTAAAAGTTTCTTTTGTCTCAGAATGCTATGAAAACTGTGCTGTATCTCAGTTCGGGGCTCTTAGCCTCTAGCCTTCCATCGGTTATGCTGAGAGCCCCAGATGCTTGGAAAATAAAATAAAACCATAGGCCCGGTCTCTCAGAGTTTTCCTTGATAGGTGCGGCGTTCTGAGGCTCCCAGTCGGTCATCCCATTGGGTGGCCAACCCTTTCATTTGGGGGCTCGTCGGGGATCGGGAGTTGAGGACCCCACCTAGCCAGGATCTCCCTGACAAGACCATCCTGGGTAAGTTTGGTGCCTTTTCCACCGCGATCACTAGATTAGTGTGCCGGCCGGCTCAGGGACTCTCGAGGTGACTGTCGGATCGAGTCGGCAGCCAGGCGTAAGTCTAGCCGTTGTTCTCACCGACTGTGGCGAACAGACGTGTTCCGGGACCACAGGTCACAACCCTGGGGGTCGCCCCAGTGGTGGTGGAGATCTGGGGACGCCCGGAGGACTCTGTCTGGGGGAAGGAGACACGAAGGCCTCCTTCCAAGTCGAGTGAGAGAAGTCGGGTTCGAGTCCCGTTCTTAGGGTGAGTCCTGAGAAGACCTAGGTTCGTAACCCAGAAACAGCAGGTTGGCGCCCAACACCGAGGATTCTGTTGAGCTCATCACGGCAGTCTAAGTAAACGCTGTTCGGAAAACAGAAAATTCCAAATCCGGGTTGTAATAGTGGTGAGTGTGGTGTGAGTCTGAGTGAAAGGAGGACCAGTCCGCGTGATTGAAGAGCGTGTGAAACTGTGTGAAGTAATCTCTGTCCTATTTGTAATTGTGACCTGTGTATGTTTGGTTATTGACATCATGCACCACAAGGAATTTCATCTCTCTCCCCCTCCCACCTCACATAAGTCACCAGTGAGGCCCACCTGCATCATTTTGGCGACTGCAGCAGGACGTTGCAGTTGTAGTGAAAAGTTCCACCAAAAGGAGGTAATCCGTGAAAATCTGCTAAAAAGGTATGCTCCATCGAGGAATGTTATAACCTCTGTGTGAGTGTGTATAAGCATCCTGATAGGTCCTCCTATCAGGTGTGAGTCTGTGGCTCCACGACCGGCACCATTAAGGTCCCACAAAGGTTCTGAAGCCCGAGTGGGCTGTCTGCTACGAAGAACATATGGTCTATGGTGGCGCTGACCTAGTGGTCGGCCGCAAGTCACAACTGCTGAGTCCACTACGGCTAAGTTCTTCACCCATAGACAAGCAACTGAATGGTCTCGGCAAAGAGGCACCCCTCCTTTGTCTGTCTCTTGTCACCTATCACTGTGGGAGGGACGGGGAGGAAACTCACTAGTGAAAGATTCTAGGAGACCAAATTTCAGGTAGCAGTCCTTTTTCCCTCTCTCCCCCCTTACTAGCAAGAAAACTGGCTAGAGTACACCTGGAGGTCAATTGGAGAGCTAAGCAGCTTTTAGCCCAAGGCTTTGCAAAAAAAAGAAAAATGTCAAATTTGCTATATGTGTGTCTTAGAAGTAAAGGAACCAGAACAGGACCCCACACCAAATGCACAGGCAGGAACCTGAGGCTTCAGTCTTGCCACCAACCCCGCTGCCACCTGTGGAGCTTGCAAAGGCTTCCCAGGAGGCGAGGGCTACTGCTGTTAAGGAGCCCCCTCCCTCCAGGGACCACCTCTGGCAGCTCAGGTTTCACCTCATAGATCTAGGCTTCCTAGAGGAGAACAGCTCAGCAAAAAGTTACTTGCAGGGGAAGCCCACTATGCCCACAGTGGTCTAACGCAACTCAGGAGTGTAGTTCTCCCCTGGAAGGGGCTAGTAAAGCAGGGTGTATTTGCAAAAAAAAAAAAAAATTGTAACAGATTAAAAAAAGCTCAGGCTTTGGAGGAATGTCCATATTGTTTTCCAGAAAGGCTGTACCAGCCGGCATTCCCACCAACAATGGATGAGTGTCCCCTTTTCCCCCACATCCACGCCAGCACTTGTTGTTCTTGCTCCTTTGAATAGGTGCCAGTCTCTGTGGTGTAAAGTGGTATCTCATTGTTGTTTTGATTTGCATCTCTCTGATGATTAGTGATGATGAGCATTTTTTCATATGTTTTTTGGCCATTCGAATTTCTTCCTTGCTGAAGTTTCTGTTCATTTCTTCTCCCCCATTTTTTGATGGGGTTGTTTGTTTTCTTCTTGTAAAGTTCTACCAGTGCCTGATATATCTTGGATATTAACCCCTTATCAGATGGGTATTGGGTGAATATTCTTTCCCATTCTGTGGACTGCTTTTGTATCTTAGTCACTGTTTCTTTTGAGGTGCAGAAGCTTTTTAGTTTCATGTAGTCCCATATGTTTATCTTTTCTTCTAGTTGCTTTGTTAGTGATGTTTTACCTTTGAAGATGCCTTTAGCTTCAATGTTGTGGAGGGTTTTTCCTATATTTTCTTCAACGTACTTTATGGATTCAAGTCTGATATTGAGATCTTTAATCCATTTTGAACTCCCATTTGACCCAGCCATACCACTCCTGGGAATCTACTCTGGGAAACCAAAAATACGCAGCGGAAACACCATCCCTACTTTTATGTTCATAGCAGCATTATTCACAATAGCCAGAATTTGGAAGCATCCTGAGTGCCCGAAAATCGATGACTGGATAAAAAAGCTTTGGTACATCTACACAATGGAATACTATGCAGCTGTTAGGAAAAATGAAGTTATAAAATTTGCCTATAAATGGATGGACATGGAGAAGATTATGTTGAGTGAAATTAGCCAGAAGGAGAGAGACAGATACAGAATGACTGCATTTATCTGCATAACATAAATATATATATGTACATATTATGATACCAATATCCAAGGTCAAGTGAAACATATATCAGGAGGTCTTGTCAAAGGTGGAAATTATCACAAACGTGTGGGAGTCAGGAGGCTAGGTAAGACAGAAAATGGAACAGGGTGCTAACAATTGTCGAGGGTACTAATGCCAACCTAGAACTGAGCATTAAATAGAGGCAAAAAGATACACATGACAACCCTTTAATGTATGTTCTGTAATCCATAGTCTGGAGGGGAAGGAAAAGAGAAAGAGAGAGAAAGGGAAAGAAATAAAGAACCTGCCATGGAGGAGGGCTGGGGAAGTGGGGGAGGGAACCGGGGAGCGTTGGTGGTGGGAGATGGGCACTGGTGGAGGGATGGGTGCTGGAACACTGTATGACCAAAACCCAAATATGAACTTTTTAATTGTATATCTTTGTAATTGTAAAAATAAAAAATTAAAAAAAAATAGAATATAATTTCATGCATAAAAAATAAAAGCTCAGGCATCTTTCCCCCCAAAATCTGGCCCAGCAGGATGCACTCAGAGCTGAGCCTCTTATTTCAGACCTGCTAGACCCACCCCAAGAGTTTTCCCTAAGGGAAGTGGCTAAGGAAGAAGCCGGCAGAGTAGTGAAGGTCCACATGCCCTTCTCAGTGAGCTTCACTGAGGCAAGCAGCAGCCTGGGGACAGAGGAATTTCCAGCTTTAACCTTTGCTTTTGAGTTCACCTGTACTAACAAATAATTTTGTCCAATTGCTTAAAGCTAAATATAGTAGCATAGGTTTACAACTGAACTGGCCATAATCTAGGTGACCGGTTTTCTCAACAAAGGCGCTTTCTTGACACATGCGTCATGTAAAAAAAAAAAAAAAAAACAGGCAGGGGACAGAGGCTGGCGAAGGCTGAAAAACGCAGGGCAAGGTCCCAATTGGCCGAGCAGGGTTATTTGCCCTGGGGGACTGCCCTTCCTTTCTCAGACTCAGTTTCCTCTACCCTTCCAAAAGGGTCAGATCGCACGCCGCGTGTGTGTGTGTGTGTGTGTGTGTGTGTGTGTGTGTGTGGCCACCAATTGTTTGCAGTTAACTTGTCTGTGTAAAACATTGGAGTGGGGGCCGGAGCGATAGCCCAGCGGGTAGGGCGTTTGCCTTGCAGGCGGCCGGCCCATGCCGCCCGGGTTCGATCCCGGCATCCCATATGGTCCCTCGAGCACCGCCAGGGAGTAACTCCTGAGCATTGCCGGGTGTGACCCAAAAAACAAACAAAAAAAAATAAATGAAATAAAAATAAAACATTGGAGTGTTAAATAAAACAAAATTAAAATCAAAAGCAAATTGTTAAGCCAGCAATAGGCAATATGTTCTAAATTAAGTGTTGAGCATGAAAAAAAATTGACGTGTTCAATCTAAATCTTATGGTAAAAGGTAAAAGGTCTAATTGTAAAACCTTTTAAGTGTTCCTGATCCCTAAAAGTTTCTCAGCTCCAGAACTTGTGCTGTTTAGAAAGGGTGGGAGCTAGAGCCAGAGTCAGAAAAAAAGATAAAAACTGTGAAATAGTGCAAAGCTTTACCTCATAAGTCTAGGTTAAATTCTAATGAAAAATTAGGCCGTTTTAAAAATAGCTAAGTATAAGAACTGTTGCAATTAAGTCAAAGAAGGCCTTGTCTTCCGTGAAGAATTGGTAGCTCAAATGTTTTCTTATGCTGTTGTGTTAAAAGGTATTTCTGCAATGGACTATTACCTCAGACCTCAGGCCAATAGTCTGAAGCCACAGCATTGTGCCTTGGTAAAAGTTTTAAATATATCAGGCTTTCCAGGTGGAATCCCAGAGTAGCTTCCGGGCTGAAGCTAGGAATGTTTGTTTAAATTTAGTGGCTTCTAAACATGGAAAATTAAAAAAATTGTGGAAAATAAATGATAGCAATCAGTTTTTTCTTAAACAATGTTGCTAATCTGCTCAGTACATGCTATTATTTAGATAGTTTTAATACATGTGAGCTTTGTCAACAGGTATCAACCTAGTCTTTGCCTTAAAAGTCTTAGTTATTCACAAGTGTAAAATCTTTATTGTTACTTGGTAGTAATCTTTTAAATATTTTAACTTTGCATTGTTTGTGTTCCTAAAAATTGGAATTCTAAAGATAAAATTTTAAATGCTTTCTGAATAATCTCTAATATAAAGTAAACTTTTGCCAAGCGTAAATTTAAAAGAACTTTAATTGTGAGCATCTCAGCCTCTTATGAAACTGATTTAATGCTTTAAAGTAATTTTGCTATGCTAGATAAGATACTAACTAGCAACTTGTTTCCAAATTTGGGAAATTAATCTGTTCTAAGCTCAGTAAAATTAAAAAAAAAGTTAAACTGGTAGGGTCTAACAATAAAAAATCTAAGTAAAGTGTTTTAAGTAATAAAAATAATGGGTAAAAATATAAGTAAAAGAAAAAAATCCTGTTAAAGTAAAGCGGTTTTAAAATAAAATGAAGAAAAATTACAGGACAAAATAAATGTAAAAAAATGTGTAAAAAGTCTGATAATGTTGAGTAAAGAAACTATAACACTCTTTTCTGAAAAATTGTTCTAGTACCTTTTTTGGTAAAATCTATAAAAAAAAATTTAAACAGATGGTATGGATTCCTGTTACAGTGCTCCTAAAATTAAAAATTAAGGTTTTGACATGGAATTAAATGAATTATACCTGATCTTAAACTCTATGTTCTATTTCTACAGATCTTTATGCTTCTTTTAAGTAGGTCTAACAGCAAATTGGTAAATTACACTTTGTTGTAAGTAAAAGTGAAATATATGCTTTTCTCTCTTTACACCTTCAGTACGTCTTTTAATGTTTCATGGCACTGTGTTGGTTTGCATAAACTTAGACAAAAATATTTCCTTTCTGTAATAGGGCCTAGCCCTTATGCAGACAGGGAAAGCCAGTATGGGACCCCAAGGCCCACTTCCAGGGAAAACAGGAGTCAAAGGGATTGGTCTAAGTGACAGGAGCAGGGAGTTACAAACCTCAGGGAGACCCTAAAGGCAGGCCAGCTCAAGGATCATCTCTGCTGTGAAGAACGAGGAATCTGCCAATCTGTGATGACTGACAACTGCCTGGGCCATGCAACAAGGAAGGCTGCCGCAGTAGGGAACGGCTTCAGTCCCAAAGAGGGATGTGGTCACTCTCTGCTCCACCCAGAAAAAGAGGCCTCGAGGGTCACCTGTAGCTCATCATGAAACCTGATCTTCATGTTATGGCCAAGCCTGGGGTAGCCCTGACATACAGGTAAAGACATTTTTCCCTGCTCTGCCTTAGCCAATCTTCAGGACTTCTTGGTAGTAACAGGGTACCCTAAGTGGAAAGTTCTCCAGTCTTGCTGTGTTTATGCAAAAAAAAACCAGTCAGGTTTTGTTGGAGGATATGTTTAGCTAATCTGGGAGTTTTGTTGTTTTGCTCACTCCCAGCTTAATCTACTTAAGTCAAGGTTCATTCTAATGAGATTTCTCTTCTATGTAAACACTGCTAGAGGGTGTGGCAGTTACAGAAGTCACCTTGATTGAATAACTTCTGACTTACACATCTACTAAGACTTCTATGTTTTCTAGATTGGGCACAGCTCCTCTTTATACCCACTGCACCCAACGTGGGACAAGTTAGAATTTACCAGGAGACTACCACCCTGGCTACGCTGAGACTAAAGGAAGACTATAGGAAGGATCATACTAGTTTGCTCTAAGCAGGTGAGTATGACCCTTTCAGTACATGAGAACAAGATACTCAGAATCACCCTGGTGCAGATAATAATAAGGGCCTTGTGGGTACCATCTAGATTACATGAAGCTCATGAAGTTAAGATGTATTACTTTATATCAGCCCCCTCTCTCTCCAGTGTTTTTACATAAGAGATAATCTCGGGATTAGTCCTTGGTGTAACCTTTGTTTATACCTGCAATAGGGTGTGGCACTACACTCTGTTTAGGGTTCTTTGTTGGCATGACAACCTCCGATTGGGTTACTTTGGTGTATATAAGGGACTGACTTGAGGCCCCTTCACCCCTTTTGCCTTTTGGTTCCCTCAGCCTTCAGCTTTTGGCTCCTGCGGCTTTTGGCTTTGGCTTTTGGCCTTCTTCCTTGTGGGATCTCTCTCCTTGTGAGCGTTCATTCCCCTTGGAAGCTTTTTTACACGTGGTGGTCGCCATCTTGGCCTACACGTGGCTGGGGTTCTAGCCTGGAATCCTAAGCATCGGGTTTTTCCTTTTGCTGATCTATATGCCTGAACCTGTGATAAGAAAAGCCTTTTAAAACTGCATCGGATTCCTGAGTGTTCATCTGTTCCTCGCCCGGCCGGAGGTAGAAGGGAACTTCGCTTCCCGGCACTGTCGGGACCCCAGCGGAGCGCCCGACAAGGTTTATTAAGTCATTTAACAAATTTAAAATAAAGGTAAAAAGAAAACCATATTTCTATAACTTTTGTAAAATCAGATTCTAAATCTCCAAAAAAGTAATTAAATAAATGTATCCAAATAGGCTTGATTTAAAGGTAACCCCTTGGCTAATCCAGGTAGACCAGGAACATCAGCTAAAAGGCAGACGTGCTCTTAAGTTTGCTAATAGGCCAAGGGTTTTCAAGTTAACATCCAAATTGGTTGGATGTTTATTTTTAGTTCTATGAGTACACAGTCATTTTAAAATTCTAAGGTTCATAAGAATTTTAAAAGCTTTTAATTCTTGAGCCATCATGGTACCAATGCCTCATCCAGTAACATTAAAAAATAACAATTGTCCATGGGAAGGGACAAAAACAGGGCAGTTTAAAGTAACTCAGAACTGTGTTTTATGTGTCATAAATCTTAAGGATCGATAATTTGACTTTGTGCAAATGTTCAGGTGATCAGTGTATAGTCATCTATTGGTTCTAACACATTCAGTGAGAGAGGCAAGGCTTTTCTATGTTGTACAAAAAGCCAAAAAGGTGGCTTGGTGTTTCTATAAGAAAAATCTGGACACAAAATGTTTGTGTTACCTTAACACTGTGTTTTCTAAAACAGCAAAGTATTCTGCCCTCACTAGGGCAAAGAGGGACTTTTTACTCCTCCAGGGCCTAATCATTTCTAAGTAATGTTCTTAACCTAATTAATCTGATCTTTTCTTGCAAATAATAATAACTTCAAAAAAATCTGATCCATTCATTGCATGGGACCCATTTGGAGATTTCACCCTTGCACAGGCAGGGTCTACAGTCCCTTTGTCAGCATGAAGCAGCTCCAGAAGATGGACCTTCACCCATTTTCCCTTAAAAGTATAAGGCGGTAAAATCTCTTAAAAAAATATGATGTAAATAAATTGACAGAAAAGGGCCCCGTGGCAGTAAAGCAACCTAGCCTAAAAAAAAGTGCTGCTTCTCCGCAGACCACTCTGGGGTAGTAAAGGAATCCATGGCAGGGTAAAAAAAAAAAAATTAAATAAGGGAAAAAAAAGCGCAAAAGGGTGGTTTGAGTCTTGGTTTGCGCAGTCCCCCTGACTAACTACTTTGCTTTCAGCCCTAGCCTGGCCCCTCATCATATTCTTATTAATTTAAACAGTTGGGCTTTGCCTTCTTAATAGGCTAATTCATCAGAGACTGGGTGGGTGAAGTCAAGTTGTTAGTACTCAGGCAACAATATCAGGCCCTATGGAGTAAAGGTCTCTAATGGTCTCTAGGATTAGAAGACCCGCCTAAAGAAAAAGGGGGGAATGAAAGAAGGCACCAACCCAACAACCCCTCCCCAACCAGGCAGGCCTATTCATGAAAAATTACCATTTTAGAGCCTAAATAATCCTTTCATTAATATTAAATGATGTGAAGGAAAAGTACATTAAGCTCTAAGGGTGAAAGGGGAAGCCCCGAGACCAGACCGCAAAGAGTTCACAGGAGCACACTACAATAGTGGATGGGCTCTGTGAGTAGGCCAGATAAAGCCAAAGGCCTCCCGACCAAATGTCAAGGAAGGAACCCTAACTATAACCTTGAGTAACATCCTGATATGGTGTGCACCCTGCACCTGGAAAAACCGCAAGCTTGTTGTACTGTAAAAGTTTCTTTTGTCTCAGAATGCTATAAAAACTGTGCTGTATCTCAGTTTGGGGCTCTTAGCCTCTAGCCTTCCATCGGTTATGCTGAAAGCCCCAGATGCTTGGAAAATAAAATAAAACCATAGGCCAGGTGTCTCAGAGTTTTCCTTGATAGGTGCATTCTGAGGCTCCCAGTCGGTCACCCCATTGGGTGGCCAACCCTTTCACCACTAATGTTTGGTGTTATTAGAACAATGTCATCAGCGAAGCGGAGGTGGTGTAGTTGCTGACCATCTATCTTCACTCCCATTCCTTCCCATTCTAATTGTCACATGATGTTCTCGAGGGTGGCGCTGAAGAGTTTTGGTGAAATGGTATCACCCTGCCGAACCCCTCTTTTGACATTGATGATCACTTTTTGTAGAATGGTGAGATCCTGGTGGTGAGTCCGTAATACAGCTCACAAAAGATCTTGATGTATTGGGTTTAAACACCCTGCTTGGATAGGGGCTTCGATGGCCACTTCAGTCTCCACAGAATCAAAGGCTTTCTTTAAATCAATGAACATGAGACAGAGCGGCATCTTGAATTCCCTACAAACCTCAATGAGCTTGATTACCATGTGGATATGATCGATTGTGCTGAATCCTTTCGGAAGCCAGCTTGCTCACATGGTTGTCCTTCTAATGTTCTGCCAATCCTGTTCAGGATGACTCAGTGAACAGCTTGTAGATAACGGACAACAGGCAGATTGGGCAGTGTTGCCAATATCATGAATGTCTCCCTTCTTGAACAGTAGAACTGTCCTGCTGGTTTTCCAATTGGAGGGCATCTTGCATTCAGACAGGTAGCATGTGAAGAGCTGAGCTAGCATATTGATGAGTACTGAAGGCAGATTCTTCAGGTGTTCGGGCGGGTCTGACTTTGTCTGGGCCGGGTGCTATTCCCTTCTTTACCAAAATGGCATGTCAGATTTCAGAAGAGAGAACATTGGGAATGACATATCCATCCTCGGGGAATTTGGTATGTGGGCAGATGGACTTGGCTATCAAAGAGATCTGAGTAGAAGTCATGGATAATCTTCTCCATTGCCGTTCTAGAAGATGTGATCGATCCATCAGGATAATGGAGAGCATCAGAGGGCACTGTGCGGTCACGCGATTTACCTCCAAATTACCATGAATATTCTACCCACCCCTCTGAGAGAGCCCCACAAGCTACTGAGAGTATAGCACCCACATGGCAGAGCCTGGCAAGCGGTCAGATGAGTATTCGATATGCCAAAACATGTAATAAAAATGGCTCAAACGTGTCTGGGGAAGCTGGAACTCGGTTTTCCCCAGGCTCAGCTGACCATGGGGCTCCTAGGAGGACAGATGGGTTTTGGGAGTGGGCCCATCACCTCTGGGGGTCCCGGAAGAAGCCGGATGAGACTTGCCCACCACACTAGCCGCCACCTTCGCTGTCCAGATGCTGACCATGAGGTCCTTAAGTTGCCGCGGCCGCTAGGCCACGGTCCATCAAACTAGTGGAAACAGTTTTGTCCTTTAATGTACTGTATTCTACGATGTGTAGGAAAATTAGGCGAGAGGGAGATATAGAGAGGAGAGAAAAAGACATACAAAACCTGCCAAGTAGTTGAGGTGTGGGAGGGGGAGGGAGGTGGGGACATTGGTGATGGGAGATGGGTTCAGGTGGAGGGATGGGTGTTGGAACACTGTAGAACCAAAACTCTACATGAGCATCTTGCAATTGTATGTCTAAAAGTGGTGTAATAAAATTTGAAAAAAAAGTTTATCTTACTGACCCTGAAACAGCTCTTAATACGGCAGCACTAAGAAGGGAGAACAAGCAGTGCCTAATAAAATCTCATGGCCAACCTAGGCTGCCAAAATGAAGAAGGACTAAAATGACTGTCTGTACTTTCAATGCAAGTACGCTGGCATCGGAAGCATATATCGAGGATCTGATGGTGCAAGGGCAAAAGATCAAGTACGAAATCATTGGTCTGACTGAGACAAGGAGGCATCAGTCACATCACACTGTATTTGACACAGGAGAAGAATTGTTCCTTGGAACATGCGACGAAAGAGGCATCGGTGGCATTGGTGTCCTTGTCAACACGAACATGGCCGTCAAGATTGATTTTTTTGTTTTTTGCTTTTTTGGGTCACACCTGGCAATGCTCAGGGGTTTCTCCTGGCTCTGCACTCAGGAATTACTCCTGGTAGTGCTCAGGGGAACATATGGGATGCCGAGGATCGAACCTGGGCTGGAACGGGCTGGCCGTGTACAAGGCAAACTCCCTACCCACTGGACTATCGCTCCAGCCCAACACTGATTCTTTTGAATGCCTAACAAACCGGATAGGACAATTACACTTGAAGAGATGTGGCCCAATGCCAGCAGTTTCTATCTTCGTTGTCTACACACCAACATCCACATACAAGGAAGATGAAATTGAGAAATTCTACATGGAACTGGAGGAGTTCTATAAAAAAGATCACACCTTCTACAAGATCATAGTTGGTGATTTTAATGCCAAGAGAGTACCAAGAAGATCAGCCGAAGAACTCCACATCGGGACCCATGGCCTAGAATGGAACGAACAGGGTGAGAGACTATCTGAGTTCATAATGTCTACCAAGACCATTCATGAGAACTCACAGTTCCAGAAGACTGAATCAAAACGTTGGGTATGGGAATCTCCTGGTGGACAGTTCCACAATGAAATTGACCACATCATTTTCAATTGATGGTTTTGCCTGACCGATGTCGCTGTCGTCCCAAAATTCCAAACAGGATCCGACCACCGTCTCCTTCATGCAAAATTCTACTTCATGCAATGAGGAGAAAAGGCTGCAAAGTTTAAGAAGAGAACTCCCAGAACGACCACCAACTGGGAACTCTTTGGCATCATTGCGGCAATATGGGAAGATATCATCATTGATGACATCGATGAAGAATACAACCGACTGGTTCAGCACCTCCATGATTGATGACTGCCCTGCACATCCTGATGGATCTATCACATCTTCAAGAAAAGCAATGGAGATAGCATGCAGGGGCCTCGGACGTGCCTGGGGAAGCTGGAACTCCCGCTTTCCCTAGGCTAAGCTGACCATGGGGATCCCAGGAGGACAGATGAGTTTTGGGAGTGGGCCCATCACCTCTGGGGGATCCCGGAAGCAGCCGGATGAGACTCGCCCACCACACTAGCCACCACCTTCGCTGTCAGGACACTGGGATACTACCTCACAACCAGATTAACAGAGCAAAACCAGTCGAGCCCAGGTCGGCGTGGCTGCAAGCGACCGCTCGTGGCCGCACAGTCCATCAAAATAGTGGAAACAGTGATGTCCTTTGATGCACTGCATTTCTACGATGTGCAGGAAAGTTTGGAGGGAGGGAGAGATAGAGAGGAGAGAAAAGACATACAGAACCCGCCAAGTGGTTGAGGTGTGGGAGGGGGAGGAAGGTGGGGACATTGGTGATGGGCGATGGGTTTGGGTGGGGGATGGGTGTTGGAACACTGTGGAACCGAAACTCTACATGAGCATCTTGCAATTGTATGTCTAAAAGTGGTGTAATAAAATTTGGGAAAAGAAAAAAAATAAGTAAATAAATAAATAAAAATATAAAATTATAAACTAGGAAAAAAAATAAAACCAGGAAAACCTAAAAAAAAAAAAAGAAAGGCAATGGAGAAGATTATCCATGACTTCTACTCAGATCTCTTTGATAGCCACGTCCATCTGCCCAATACCAAATTCCGCAGGATGGATATGTCGTTCCCAACATTCTCCCTTCTGAAATCTGACATGCCATTTTGTTGGTAAAGAAGGGAACAGCACCCGGCCCAGAAAAAGTCAGACCCGAACACCTGAAGAATCTGCCATCAGTACTTATCAATATACTAGCTTGACTCTTCACATGCTACCTGTCTGAATACAAGGTGCCCTCCCAATGGAAAACCAGCAGGACAGTTCTACTGTTTAAGAAGGGAGACATCCATGACATTGGCGATTATTGCCCCATCTGCCTGTTGTCCACATCTACAAGCTGTTCACTTGAGTCATCCTGAACAGTATTGGCAGAACATTAGATGAAGGACAACTATGTGAGCAAGCTGGCTTCAGAAAGGATTCAGCACAATCGACCATATCCACACGGTAACCAAGCTCATTGAAGTTTGTAGAGAGTTCAAGATGCCGCTCTGTCTCATGTTCATTGATTTAAAGAAAGCCTTTGATTCTGTGGAGACTGAAGCAGCCATCGAAGCCCTATCCAAACAGGGTGTTCAAACCCAATACATCAAGATCTTTTGTGAGCTGTATTACGGATTCACCACCAGGATCTCATCATTCTACAAAGAAGTGATCATCAATGTCAAAAGAGGGGTTCGGCAGGGTGATACCATTTCACCAAAACTCTTCAGCGCCATCCTCAAGAACATCATGTGACAATTAGAATGGGAAGGAATGGGAGTGAAGATAGACGGTCGATAAGTACACCACCTCTGCTTCGCTGATGACATTGTTCTAATAACACCAAACATTAGCCAAGTGGCACAAATGCTGGCTGACTTTGACCGAGAATGTGGAAAGATAGGTCTACAGCTGAATTTCAACAAAACTATGTTCATGAAAAATGAACTTGTTCCAGAGGCCCCATTCACTCTCAATGGAACAGACATCTCTGAATGCAGAAGTTATGTGTACCTAGGTCGAGAAGTCAACATGATGAACGACCTAAAACCTGAGCTGCGCAGGAGGAAGAGAGCGGCATGGAATGCCTTCAAAGGCATTGAAGAAATAGCTAAAAAGACAAAGAGACTCCGGATCTGGGCACATCTCTTCAACTCTACCGTTCTCCCTGCATTAACATATGCCTCAGAGACCTGGGCCCTACGAAAGCAGGATGAGAATGCTATTCGGGTCTCCCAAAGAGGGAATCGAAAGAGCTATGCTTTGAATATCATGCCTCACTCAAGTGAAAGAAGGAATCGGAGCTCCGACTTCCATTGCTGTTCCAGAGTCAGGAACTCTGTCTCGTTTGCCAAGGCATAGAAAATCAGATGGGCTGGACTTATAATGTGATTTGGAGATGACGGCTGGACTAGAGCCGTTACTGACTGAATCTCATGGGATGTCAAAAGATCATGTGGCCGCCCACCTACAAGATGGTCAGACTTCTTTGTCAAGACCCTGAAGCGAACGGCTTGAGGCTCTTCTTATTCTTGAAGCAATCCAGATGTCATTGGGCTACACTGGCACGTGATCATGTCAAATGGATGTGTCACTGGTTCCCGCTCGAGCAAATCGATGAATAACGGGATGTCAAGTGATCCAGTGATTAAGATGATGATGATTATTATTATTATTATTATTATTCTATTTTGCTTTTTTTGGGGTCACACCCAGCAATATTCAGGGGTTACTCCTGGCACTGCACTCAGGAATTACTCTTGGCGTGCTCAGGGGACCATATGGAATGCTGGGGATCCAACCCAAATCAGTCACCTTCCTGCTATGATATAATTTCAGCCTCCCTTTTTAACTTTTGTCATTGTTTTGTCCTTCTGCTTCTGTTATAGAAAATTCAGGGAAGGAAGAGAAAAAAAATAAGCCTAGAGGAGAGAACCTAAAACAAATTTAAATGATTGCAAATGGTAGCATTTCCAGTGCCTGTGTGGGAATGGTTTATAGAAAATCTATGAAGGCCATGTACTGTTTGGTCTCCCTAGCACCCTTTCTTTCTTCTTTCAGCAATCTTTCTGTAAAACCCAGATCCCTGGGGCTGGAGCGATAGTACAGCAGGTGGGACATTTGCTTTGCACACAACAGACCCTGGTTTGATCCCAACATTCCATATGGTCCCCTGAGCACTGCCAGCAGCAATAACTGAGTACAGAGCCAGTAGCAAGCCCTGAGCATTGCTAGGTATGACCCCAAAACGGAACAAAACAAAAAAAAAAAAAACATATCTCTTAGGCTAGAGTGATACCAAGCTATTTCCTTACACACCACAGCCAACCCTGATTTGATCCTGGGCATTGCATATGGTCCTCTGAGTGCCACCAGTAGTGATCCCTAAGTTCAGAGGCAGGAGTAAGCCCTGAGAACTGCCAGATGTGGCCCCCAAATAAAAACAATAAAAACAAACAGCCCAGACCTCTCACTCCAACAGGTAGTCTAAGTTGTAAATCATGGTATTTCTCACCATGTCACAGACACAGATAAATCTCAAGTCAGGGCCAAAGGGAGCTTTTGGGATTGGAATTAAAGAGATGCTGAGTCCTCAGGGAGTAAAACCAGGAGCTCTTGGCTGCCACATCCCCTGTGCGTGCTGGGAGCCAGGCTGTAGTTGTCAGGCTAAAGAGAGAAAGGCCGGAGAGGCACGACAGGGTGGGAGGAGAGGAAAGGAGGAAAATAAAATTCCCCTCATGGCATCAATGTGCCTGTTTTCAGCTATCTGGGAAACCCTAGTACACCGTTGTCCTCATTATATGAAGCCTCTAGACACTTGGGGGGTAGTTTGCCACCCAGAAATACTTAGTTTTTGTTGGATGACAGGCCTATCAAGTTGGGAGCTTTACTGTTTAATCTACTCACAGTTTAATCTATATGTTCTTAATCAGGGTTCATGCTAATGAGATATCTCTTCTGTGAAACACTTCTGAAACATTTTTATAATCTCTACTATGATTTCAATGTTATCTAGATTGGGCACAGTTCCTCTTTATACCCACTGGTCCCAGTTTGGTACAGTTAGAGTTTGCCAGGAGAATACCACTCTGGCTACATCGAGACTATCATTTAAGGTTAAAGAAGGTTCATGTTAGTTTGCCCTCAAGTGGGTGAGCATGACCCTTTCAGTAAACAGAGGACAAGACACTCAAAATCACCTTGGTGCAGAATAGAAAATAGATGGACCTGGTGGGTACCATCTGGATTACATGAACCAGTGAAATTATAGTGTATTTCTCCCCATGAATACACATCCAATGAGATGTATTTCTTTATACCAGCTCTCTCCCCCTCCAGAGTATGCTACCTGCACGGCAGAGCCTGGCAAGCTACCCATGTTGTATTTGATATGCCAAATACCAGTAACAATTATAGACCTCATTCGGAATGGATTGAGGCTCTTTATGTTCCTGGAGCAAGCAGATGACCTTGGGCTCTACTAGCCATGAGACAGGACATATGGAGATGTTACTGGGGCCCGCTCGAGCAAATCGATGATGAACGGGGCGACAGTGATACAGTGATAATCTCAGAAAAAAGGGACTTATCCCTGGCATAACCATTTGTCTAGACCGAAACAAGGTCTACACCTAGAAGCTGATTTGTTGATCTTTGTTGACACAACCCTCCCTGAAGATTAGGATTACTTTTGGATCTACTAGGGGACTGACTTGAGGTTTGGATCCACTTTGGTGGGAGACTTGGACCCAAGTGCATTGTCTAAGTTCTGACCAAGAGCTAGAGGTCTGGGGAATCCCATTATTTTGGATTGTAGCTGCAGGAGGTTGTTTTAGTAAAAAGTCTTTTAGAACTGTGTTAGACTCCTGAGTTTTCATCCATTCCCCTCAGTTTCGGGAGGTAGAACGGAACTTTCTCAATATTGTTGGGGACCCCAGTGGCTCCCCAACAAGTTTTCTTTGGAGGAAACTACATATTTTTTAAAAAATATTTTATTATACCACTGTTAGATATACAATTACAAGATGTTCATTTTGAATTTTGGTTCTACAGTGTTCCAACACCCATCCCTCCACCCCTACCCATCTCCCATCACCAATGTCCCCCACCTCCTCCCCATTCCCCCAGCCTGCCTCCATGGCAGGTTCTTTATCTCCTTTCTCTCTCTCTCTCTCTCTCTCTCTCTCTCTCTCTCTCCCCTCACTTCCCTTTCTTACACATTGTAGATTGTAATATATTCTAGAACATGATTGGTTCCACTAGTTTGATGTACCGGATCCAGACCACAAAAATGGCGGCTATTATGGTGAGTGAGTCTCATTCAGCTGCTTCCAAAGCCCTACAGAGGTGATGGGCCCACTCCCAAAACCCATCTTGCCTCCTGGGAGCCTCATGGTCAGCTGAGCTAGGGAGAGCAGATGGCAGCTCTCCTCTGTGCGTCTGAGTCTGCATCATGGCCGAGAGCACCGAGATAGTTCGTGGGCCAGGCCACCAAGCCTCTGGAATGGGTCAGAGAGAGGAACAGGGACCCCAGCTCCATCTACAGGAACACCCGGTGACTTCTGCCTCGAGAGCCGCCTACCTGGGCTCGAACTCAGCTGCTCTGAGCTGGTCTTGAGATCAGCATCTCTCTTGCGAGGGTTCTGATGAGCTGTGGGGTTCGGACCCGCGAAAATGTCAGATATTATGGTGAGAGAGTCTCATGCGGCTGCTTCTGAGGCCCTACAGAGGTGTAGGGCCCACTCAAAACCCATCTTGCCTCCTGGGAGCCTCATGGTCAGCTGAGCTAGGGAGAGAGCCAGATGGCAGTTCTTCCCCATGCGTCTGAGTCTCTTATCTTTCTATCTCTATTTCTGTCTCTGTATTTCTCTCTCTTCTCCTACACTTGTGACTTGTCTTACAGTTTACGATGCAATTATCTATGTGTACACTCAGTAGTGAGTTCTAATGTGACATTATAGTTCCTCATTCCCCATCAACCTCCCCAGTTTGTTACAACTATAATGATCATTATGTTGTACAGATGGGAAAGATCCCGGGAAGGAGCTGATCCTAGCCTACTTTGTTATCTAAGTCTCTTGCACAGCTGCGCAGTGTTCTTCCTATGTCAGACCATCCACCATCCAGAGCCCTGGGGGTGTAGACAAGCCTATCTCCTCTCTGCCACCTGCCAGCGCAGCTGGGCACCACGGCCACACCTGAAACACTCCGAGGGCAGGTGACCCAGAAACTACATATTATAAGAAACCACTTAAGATCCATTGTTTTTTACTGGTTTTGTCATATCAAATGCACGACTGACAGCTTGCCAGGCTCTGCCATGCGGGCAGGATACTCTGGGTAGCTTGCCGGGCTCTCTAAGAGAGGCGGGTGGAATACTCTTGGTAATTTACTGATGAAACGCACAGCCACGAAGCTGGTAGCTCTCTTCGTGTATCTGTGTCTCTGGTTCAAGCATTCCTGGGCTTGAAATAGGTTTCTCCGTAGGGTGGGACTCTGACAAACAGGACGTGAGATCAGCTTTCTCTCTTGGGTGGAGCTCTGACAAACTGTGGAGTCCAGATGATGATAAAGGCTGCCAACATGGTGCAGGGGTGTCGGGGATGCCGCCGGGGTCCCCGACAGTGTCAGGACAGTTCTCTTTTACCTCCGAGGGCGCTGGGGGACGGATGAAAACTCATGAGTCCGGCACAATTCCAAAAGGCTTTTAATAGTACAAAAACTCTTCCACAGCAATCCAATACAGTGAAGGAACTCTAGCTTTGGTCAGAACTTAGACCATACAAAAGAGCCTGAATCTCCCACCAAAGAGAGAGGATCTCACCCGAGAGGAGTCCTACCCAAAAGAAGGAGCAAAAGGCCAAATGCCAAAAGCCAAAAGCCAAAAAGCCAAAAGCCAAGGAGTCAAAAGCCAGTCCCCTTATATACACCAAAGTATGACAGACATGGGGCTGAGACAGACAGACATGAGGCAGAGCTGCTTCTGACTCTCACTGTGCCCAGCCGCTCATGAGGTGCCCGGGAGGGATGGCAGGTTCTAGCCCTGGCCCACCACCCCAGCAGAGCCTCACAACAAGCCAGACGACCCCTCACTCCATGAGGACCTCCATTTTCCACATCCAGACTTCCTCCTTGTCAGAACTCCACCCAGCAGACCAGCCTATCACAGCCCGGCTCGCTCATCAATAAATGCTGGATTTTGAGATGACTACAAGAGTATGCTACCCGCACGGCAGAGCCTGGCAAGCTACCCGTGTCGTATTTGATATGCCAGATACCAGTAACAATTATAGACCTCATTCTCATGACCTGATGGAATGGTTTGAGGCTCTTTATGTTCCTGGAGCAAGCAGGTTCCCTTGGGCTCTACTTGCATGAGACAGGTCATATGGAGATGTTACTGGTGCCCGCTCGAGCAAATCGAAGATGAACGGGAAGACAGTGATAATCCAACAGGTAGGGTCATGTCAACAAAGAACTCTAAACAGAATGTAGAAGGGCAGTGCCACACCCTATTGCAGGCATAAACAAAGATTAGTCAAGGACTAATCCTGAGATTATCTCTTATGTAAAACACTGGAGAGAGAGAGAGAGCAGAGAGGGCTGATATAAAGTAATACATCTTAATTTCATGTGTCATTTCAAATTTAATACATCTTAATTTTCATGACACAGGTACACCCGGCAGAGCAGAAACCAGCTTTCCCGTTGAACCCCCTGCATTCCATGGACCACGAGAGCAACGAGACCACCATCCCGATGGAGCCTCGGAAGAGCCCAGAGGAACCCCCACACCTTGCTGGCAGCGATCTTCACAATCCACACTCTGCATCAGGTAAAATCTCCACCCAGCAGACTAATCCAGTCTCCAGCCCCCAGATTAATCCAGTCTCCAGCCTGGCTTGTCAGAAACCCAGCCTACAAGGACCCACCACGCAGAGACCCGCCCTTCAGAGGAGAGTATTTCAAGCGCAGGAATGCTTGAGCCTAAGACACAGGTACACCCGGCAGAGCAGAAACCAGATTTACCTCCAAATTACCGTAAATATTCAACCCACCCCTCTGAGAGAGTCCCACAAATTAATGAGAATATAGCGCCCACATGGCAGAGCCTGGCAAGCTGTCCGATGCGTGTTCGATATGCCAAATCCAGTAACAGAAATGTTTATTTTCCTGACCCGAAAGATCCCTTAATATGGCAGCAGTAAGAAAAAAATCATTGGCGCGTGATAGGGTCCAATGGAAATGTTACTGGTGCCCGCTCAAGCAAATCGATGAATAACGGGATTCAGGTGATCAAGTGATCAATTTCATGAGCTTCATGTAATCTAGATGGTACCCACAAGGTCCTTCTTATTTATTATCTGCACCAGGGTGACTCTGAGTATCTTGTTCTCTGTATACTGAAAGGGTCACACTCGCCTGCTTAAAGCAAACTAGTATGATCCTTCCTATAGCCTTCCTATAGTCTCAACGTAGCCAGGGTGGTAGTCTCCTGGTAAATTCTAACTGTCCCACGCTGGGTGCAGTGGGTATAAAGAGGAGCTGTGCCCAATCTAGAAAACATGGAAGTCTTAGTAGATGTATAAGTCAGAAGTTATTCAGTCAAGGTGACTTCTGTAACTGCCACACCCTCTAGCAGTGTTTACATAGAAGAGAGGTCTCATTAGAATGAACCTTGGCTAAACTAGATTAAGCTGGGAGTGGGCAAAACACTTTGACCTACCTGTATGTTATATTTAAACTCTTCCTGGGTTTTTTCCTTCCTCCTCTTTCTTTGTGTCACTCTGCAGGCATTTCAAAATTATTTTAAGGAAGTTGTTAAAATCTTAGTCTTCAAATGGAAGAACTTCTGGGGCCTGAGCGATAGCACAGTGAGGGAGGTGTCGGTGAACGCCGCCCAGGGTCCCCGACAGTGTCAGGGCAGAAGTTTTCTTCTACCTCCGAGGACGCCGGGAGAACAGATGAAAACTCACGAGTCCGGTGCAGTTCCAAAAAGGCTTTTAATAGTAC
The DNA here is from genome assembly GCA_021461705.1 of Cryptotis parvus. NCBI lineage: Eukaryota > Metazoa > Chordata > Mammalia > Eulipotyphla > Soricidae > Cryptotis > Cryptotis parvus. The sequence goes on from JAJIBD010006024.1 coordinate 33,513, forward strand.
AAAAGCTCTTCCACAGCACTCCAATATAATGAACAAACCCCTAGCTCTGGTCCGAACTTAGACCATACAAAGAGCCTAAATCTCCCACCAAAGAGAGAGGATCTCACCCGAGCTGAGTCCTACCCAGAAGGAGAAAAAGGCCAAAGAGCAAAAAGCCAAAAGCCAAAAGCCACAAGGCTGAGGAGCCAAAAGCCAAAAGCTAAAAAGGCCCAAAAGGCAAAAGTCCAAAAGGTGAAGGGACCTCAAGTCAGTCCCCTTATATACACCCAAGTAATCCAACCGGGAGGGTCATGTCAACAAAGAACCCTAAACAGAGTGTAGTGCCACACCCTATTGCAGGTATAGACAAAGGTTATGCCAAGGACTAAGGGAGATTATCTCTTATGTAAAACACTGGGGAGAGAGAGAGGGCTGATATAAAGTAATACATCTTAACTTCATGACCTTCATGTAATCTAGATGGTACCCACAAGGTCCTTCTTATTATTATCTGCACCAGGGTGATTCTGAGTATCTTGTTCTCGTGTACTGAAAGGGTCACACTCGCCTGCTTAGGGCAAACTAGTATGATCCTTCCTATAGTCTTCCTATAGTCTCAATGTAGCCAGGGTGGTAGTCACCTGGTCAATTCTAACTGTCCCACGCTGGGTGCAGTGGGTATAAAGAGGCGCTGTGCCCAATCTAGAAAACATAGAAGTCTTAGTAGATGTATAAGTCAGAAGTTATTCAATCAAGGTGACTTCTGTAACTGCCACACCCTCTAGCAGTGTTTACATAGAAGAGAGGTCTCATTAGAATGAACCTTGACTTAAGTAGATTAAGCTGGGTGTGGGCAAAACAACAACACTCTCAGAATAGCTAAACCTGTCCTCCAACAAGGAGGTTTGCATGCAGCCCACCCAGGTTTGATCCCCTGGCATCCCACATGGTCCTCAAGCACCACCAGGTGTAATTCCTGAGTGAAGAGTCAGGAGTTACCCCTGGGCATAGCCGGTTTGACTAAAAAATCACGATCACGATCACGATCTTCCCGTTGATCATCTATTTTGCTAGAGCGGGCACCAGTAATATCTCCATATGTCCTGTCTCATGCCAGTAGAGCCAGGGGCATCGACTTGCTACAGGAACATAAAGAGCCTCAAACCATTATATTAGGTCATGGGAATGACGTAATGTAATTGTTACTGGAATTTGGCATATCAAATACAACACGAGAAGTTTGCCAGGCTTGCCGACGGGAGGCAAACTCTTTTAAACACCTCCAAATAAAGCATTTATTGATGAACCACGAGCGAGCCGGGCTGTGATGGGCTGGTCTGCTGGGTGGAGTTCTGACGAGAGGGAAGTCCCAATGTGGAAAATGGTGGCGCCCGTGGAGGAGGGGGAGGGGTGGTCTGGCTTGTTGTGAGGCTCTGCCGAGGTGGTGGGCCAGGACTAGAACCCGCCATGCCTCCCGACTGCCTCATGAACGGCTGCGCACAGGGAGAGCAAGGAACAGCTCTGCCCCATGTCTGAGAGACTCTGGGCGGATTGACTAAAAAAAAAAAAAAAAAGGAAGAACTTCCACACTGCTAACCTAGATCTTCGGGTTACAGCTAGAAGCACAGGTCCAAGGAGCATTGAGTGACAAAGGTCAGCCAGAAAGTTAGAGGCACAGCTTAATAGCCAGTGTCCCCCCAACACTGGCATGATTGATCTCTCTTGTCAGGTGATTACCGGGATGAGTTTCCACATGGTTTGAAAGAACTTACTGTTTTATCTCTTTAGTTACAAAAATATCTTTTCCTGTCCTTCCCATGTTTCCTCATTTCATCCTCTCAAATTTGGGCTCAAAGCCAGGAGCCACAACAGGTGTTGGGCCTGAATCTTGGCCTGAGGGCTCTGGAGGGGGTGGAGTGTGCTGAGAGCCAGGCCATGGAGACATTTTGCCAGAACAGTTTCAAGGCCCCTGGGAACCTCCAAGGCCAACTGAAAGACTGTCCAGAGACTTCCTCCTGTAAGCATCCAATGATCAGCTTTAGGAGAGTCTTCCAAAGTCTCCTCTGAGCTCCCCTGGGGGAAGGAAAACATCTTTGCACACTCTTCTTCAGCTCCCAAATGGTGAGTCTTTACTGTACTTAGTCGGATGCAGCATTAGCAGCCGATAGGGGTTGTTACAACATCCTACTGGTGAGTGATAAAACTCACTCCTGAACTTCCCCAGGCTCAGGCGTTCCACAGGACAGGGAACAATTACTGTCAGGCTGGGAGCCATACCTCAATCGATATTTGCTAATAATCTGCATAACCAACGACTGGGGCTGCGGCTCAGTGGCAGGTGAGAGGCCCTGGGCTCAACCCCCACCAATAAACAAACCAACAAATAAGTAAATAAATGTCTAGTGGCCTCCCATGGAGCTGCCATGAACCAACACAACTGTGGCCATTTCAGGTTTGCTGGCATGGGCAGTGCAGGTCCCCAGTCTCTCACCCAGAGTCTGCTGGGAGGAAGCTGTGGCCAGCAGCCTGCAGTTGAAGCCCCGTTAGGGTTGACAGCAGGATTTCTCCGTGATGACCAAGGTCTTCCTGCTGGAACCAGACTCTGCTGACCAGTGTGGGGCTCCCCTAGCGAGCAATTATCTATCTGTCCTGTCTCAGCCCAGCCAGTCAAACCCGCACTCAGGTCAGATCCCAGCCCCAGCTTCCTTCCAGCTCCTTTCATGGACATCAAGCTGCTCTGCGGCCCCTTGCTCTCCGCGTCTGGTGGTGGACTTCACAGGTATTCTCCTGAGAAACTCCCATTCTTTACAGTCTTGGCATCTGCTTCCAAAAAGCACCCAAACAAGCACTTTAAAAAAATTATTATACCACTATGAGATAAACAATTGCAAAAAGCTGTTCATGACTGGGTTTCAGTCATACAGTGTTCCAGCACCCATCCCTCCACTAGTGCCCTTTCCCACCACCAATGTCCCCTGATTCCCTCCCCTAGCCTGCTTCTATGGCAGGCACTTTTCCTCTTCTCTCTCTCTCTCTCTCTCTCTCTCTCTCTCTCTCGTTTCCTTCTTGTGGCTTGCAATATATACATTTAGGAGTTATCATATATATCCCTTTGCCTACATTGAATGCTCAGTTCTAGTATGATGTTACCATTTCCAAGCATTATTAGCACACTGGTTCCTTCTCTATCTTAACTGGCATCTGACTCCCACATACTTGTGGTAGATTCTAACCATTGACAAGTCCTCCTGGTCCATGCTTTGCCTAGCCTTGGATATTCACTGTATCACTGTCTTCCCTTGTTAATCAATTTGCTCGAGTGGGCACCAGTAACATCTCCACACATCCTGTCACAAGCAAGTATAGCCCAAGGGCATCTGCTTGCTCCAGGGACAGGAAGAGCCTCAAATCATTCTTTAGGTCATGGAATTGAGGTCCATAATTATTACTAGTTTTTGACAAAATAAATAAAACACAGGTAGCTTGCCAGGCTCTGCTCTGTAAGTGGTATACTCTCAGTGGAAGGCTCTCATCTCGAGCATTTACTGATGAAACTTAAAGGAGAAAGATAAGATTTTCTCTTGGATGGAGCTCTGAGGAACTATGGAGCCTAAATGTTGAGAAAGACTGACCACATGATGTGTGGGGTTGCTCTGGCTTCTTGCTAGGCTTACTGAGATGATGGGTATCAGAACCTGACTAGAACTGTATACAGTGTATAAATGTGAAAGATACTGGGAAGGACCTGATCCTAAAATCAGTATTCATCTAAGAATATCGCACAGCCGTGTGCCAACGGAGCTATGGGTCTGGCGTGGGTGGGCCTCTCTTCTGAGGTAGCTGGCATGGAAGTGGAGGAAAGGGCGGCCAGCGTGGTCTCTCCCTGGCACGTGTGAGCGAGCCCTTGGAGCCATGTTGGACTCGGCCAGGGACTGGTCGAGCCCACCGGGAGGGTCAGCTCCATGGGTTGCTTCCATGTGGGGCCAGCCGAGCAGCGCAGCTGTGGGTCTTGCTCCAGCTCCGGTTTTGAATATTTTTAACACGAAATAAAAATTAGTAAGTTGGCAAAACGTAGTACCTGATAGGTGTTGTCAAAACTGTCATACATGAATCTTGTGATCAGCGATGTCTTTCCAATGCCTTGGATATTAGTTTCCTTTATTTAGTCAAGGGGGAAGGGATCATCTCTTCTCTGAGATAGGGGAAGGGGTATCCTAGCAGTACTTGGGGACCACGTTTTCAGGGATCAGAGCATGCAAAGTGTTTATCTTTCTTTTCCTGTTCTCTCTGTAGCCCGACCCCCAGCATTCGCCCAAGTCTATACTTTGGGGTCTGTGGAGGAAAATCGGACCAATGAGAAGCCAACGAAGTGCAGGAGAGCCAGAGAAGCAGCGCAGAGAAAGGCACAAGCCTCGCATGCAATGACTCGGGTTGATCCTCATCACTAGGGGATCCCTGAGCACCGGCAGTTGTCACCTCCCCAGTTGTCACCAGCGTGGCTTGGGCCATCTTTGGTACTGCAGGGCAGAGCAGCAGCATGTCTTCTCACCTTTTTTTTTTTTTTTTTTGGGTCACACCAGGCAATGCTCAGGGATTACTCCTGGTTCTTCGCTCAGGAATTACTCCTGGAAGTGCTCAGGGGACCATATGGGATCCGGGTATCGAACCCAGGTTGGCCGCGTGCAAGGCAAACACCCTACCTGCTGTGCTATGGCTCCGGCCCCTCACCCTTGAATTGAAGCTGTGGCTGGGTTAGCCGGGACTCACAGGGAGGGGTCCCTGGGTCTTCTGAACTCACTTGGGCCACACTTCTCCCCACCACCAATAGTCCTGTGCCACAAAAGGGCATACATATTACCTATTGGAAATCCATGTACCAACAGCAGAGCACAGGGTGGGAGAAAGTTTTCCTTTGCTCATCTGCCTGAGCCATAGAGTTCTGTATGCTGGGAGTTCTGGAAGTGTCAGTGTCTGTGGGACATCTCAGCAACACAGCATGTGAGAATCACTCTGGGGAGCCAGAGCAATAGTACAGCGGGTAGGTTGCTTGTCTTGCAGGCAGCTCGCCAGGGTTCAGTCCCCAGCACTCCATACATTCCCCAGGGCCCCACTGGGTGTGATTCCTAAGCACTGAGTCAGGAATAAGCCCTGAGCACAGGCAGGTGTGTCCCAACCTTCTCCCCCCCAAAAGAGAGACTCAGGGGATTAGTACAGTGGGGGAAGGCATTGCTTTGCACACAGCCAACCTGGGTTCAATCCCAGGCATCCCATATTGTCCCCTGAGCAACCCAGGAATACTTGTTGAGTGCAGAGAGCCAGAAATAACTTCTGAGTATCACTGGGTATGGTCCAAAAACAAAGAGAGAGAGAGAGAGAGAGAGAGAGAGAGAGAGAGAGAGAGAGAGAATCATTCTGGACCCAACAGAAATCAGGCTCTGTTCATGTCTCATGGATCTTCTATTTTTTTTTAAGTATTTCATTATACCACCGTGAGATATACAATTACATAGATATACAAAAAAAGTTCATATTTGGGTTTTGGTCATACAGTGTTCCAGCACCCATCCCTCCACCAGTGCCCATCTCCCACTACCAACGTCCCTGGTTCCCTCTCCCCTCCCCCAGCCCGCCTCCATGGCAGGTTCTTTATTTCTTTCCCTTTCTCTTTCTTTCTCTTTTCCTTCCCTTCCAGACTATGGATTACAGAACATACATTAAAGGGTTGTCATGTGTATTTTTTTTGCCTGTATTTAATCATGGATCTTTCATTAACACATAGAACGAAGAATGTGCAAAAAATGATATACAATTTTTTTTTTGTTTGTTTGCGTTTTGGGTCACAGCCAACAATGCTCAGGGGTTATTCCGGCTCTGCACTCAGGAATTACTACTGATGGTGCTCGGGGGACCGTATGGGATGCCGAGGATTGAACCCGGGTTGGCCGCATTCAATCAAATGCCCTCCTCGCTGTCCTATTGCTCCGTCACTGATATACACATTTGAATTCCAGACATGCAGAGCTCAGAGGAACTCTAATCTCATCTTTTCAGCTGGCTTTCCAATTAGATTTGCATAATCCTCAAGGTTCTCACAGGAAGCGGTCTACCAATGAAATAAAAATGGATGGTAGTTCAAAACAGGGAGAAGTTGATTTGCTGTCACAGGGGAAAGGGTTGTGCAGACGCTTTAATCAGTCTGTTGGAGATGCTGGTGAGAGCAGGAGTGGGTGGCCAGTATGACTTTCCAGCATCTTTTGTGCCTTCATGTGGGAATTAAACTGTTGCTTATGTAATGTGACTGTGAGCACATTCCTGAGAATGGAAGGAATTTTGGCATCTTTGCTTATGTTTGTGTCTATATTCCTATTCCGAGGAGAGGAACAGATTGTAATCAGCTCCTTTTGGAGGTAACTGGTTTGCTCTAAACAAGTTTAGTCTTCCCAGAGTCTGGGTTTTATTATTTTTATTTCCTTGGGCTCACAAGTCAACCAACTGGGAGATGCCAATAGAAAGGCCTATGGAAGGAATAGGTTTGCTTCTAATTTAAAACAAGCACAACAATATCCCACAGAGCAAACCCCCATGGAAGTTTCCACTGCCCTGCAGCCTTCTAAAACAACATGTCAGGAGTTCTGAGAGCTGCTTAATGTGCTCCTGAGAGTGAATTCCATAGCACAGGTTTTTGGGGGAATGTTCTGTATTATAACCTTGTCTTGGAGATTCGTGTTATGCAGACACGTCTCTGAGGAGCCTGCAAAAGATGCTTCTCCAGCCCCACCCCACCGTCCTGCAAACCTGCTTCCTGGTGGGAATACTTTGTCATGGACTTGTAATAGGCTGCAGAACACACTTGGGAAATGCTCAGGTAAGGACTATTGGCTCGGAACAAAGGAGGTCTGGACTGTGGGCTGGCTCTGCCAGTAATTTGCATTTTCTCCTCTTTGAACTTTACTTTCCTCCTCTGCAAAAGGCTAGATAAATGCTCAGGAGAAGAAGATTGCCCTTTACAGCACACTTAACTCAGGCCGGGCACTGGCATGCTGTCAGCCCGTGCTTTCAATGTCTCCACACTCCCAGAGTGATAGTGCAGCCAGTCGGGCATTTGCCTTGTATACAGCAGACCCAGGTTCGATCCCCAGCATCCCATATGGTGTCCAAGATCTATCAGGAAGGACTCAAGTGCAGAGCCAGGAGTAACCCCTGAGCATTGCCAGGTGTGCCCCCAAAAGCAAGATAGATAGATAGATAGATAGATAGATAGATAGATAGATAGATAGATAGATAGATAGATAGATAGATAGATAGATAGATAGATAGATAGATAGATAGATAGATAGATAGATAGATAGATAGAAAGATAGATAGATAGATAGATAGAAAGATAGATAGATAGATAGATAGATAGATAGATAGATAGATAGATAGATAGATAGATAGATAGATAGATAGATAGATAGATAGATAGATAGATAGATAGATAGATAGATAGATAGATAGATAGATAGATAGATAGATAGATAGATAGATAGATAGATAGATAATAAAAGCCTTATTAATACTGTCCATTGTCAGAGTATAAATTGGGCTTCATGGATAAATAAGTGCATAACTAGGTACAGTGAATGACTGTAGAAGTTAGACAAAGCTAGAGTCTAGGAAATCTAGCTTTATTGCTTATTGGCCACATGACCTGGGGTAAGGAACTCAACTCACTTGACTTCTCAGACTATCTCAGAGATATATTGTAAAGATTAAGTGAAACAATGCACTTGGGCTGGAAAGATAGCACAGGAGCTTAGGCACTTGCCTTGCATACAGTTAACCCCTGTTCAAATCTCCTGCATTGGACTGGAGAGATAGTACAGATAGTACAGTGAGTAGGACATTTGCCTTGCATACAGCCAACCTCGGCTCAATCCTGGCACCACATGAAACCCCTAAAGCCCCACACAGAGTTGCCCATGAGCACAAATCTCCAACATCTCCAAGCACTGCCAAAGACCACTCCTGAGCACAGAGCCAGGAGTAGTCTCTAAGCACCACCCCCAAAACAAAAACCCCAAAAAATAAAATAAATGAAGTATTGCATTGCCTAACTCCTGGTAGCTTCTTAAAAGACTACTCTTTTCTTTTATGTTTTGTCTCAATTATTCTACTTCTGGCCGAGGGCAAGATTATCTAAGCCTTTGGATGCAGCTGGGTGACTCTCAACAGGTTTGTTCTTCTTGAAGTCTGGTTCTCATTATTTTTACATCTTCAGGCTCATTAACTCAAAAGTTAGGCCCAACAAGATTTGCAATTACGATAGCAGAACTTCAAATGTTGGAACCCTCTTGCCTTGTTCCATAGCAAGGGCAGTAACATTTTATTTTTTTCACTATTTTCTCATTCAAATGCAAGGAAATTAATCCCAATTCCTCCATCTGCTGTTTGGTGGGTTCAGCCAACTTCAGAACTTTTGTGGAGAAATGCAAAACCTTCAGGGTTTACCCAACCTAGAATTCTGGGTGGGGCTGTCTGCTGCACACTGTCAGGGCTTACTGGACAGGTAGGCTCGATGCAGTCCAGTGTTCATACCCCAGTGCTCAAGGAATCACCATCTGCTCTTAACCCCCCCGCAACCTGTATGGGGATTCCTGTATGGCTCTCAAAAACCAACAATCGGTGTCCATCACCCAGCCTGGTTGCTACGACAGTCAGAGATACAGAGAGCTCCTGCGGAGACCCTAGTGCACTTCTCAGCCACCCGCCTTCTTTCTGGCTTTGTAGAAACCAACTCTTCCCTTTAATCCTTGGAGGAACCCACCTGGTAGGTTATAAGCTCAGTAAGCTAAACTCAATAAGCTAGTGCCAAGAAATCAACTCTTCCCTTTCATCCTTGGAGGAACCCACCTGATGGGTTATAAGCTCAATAAGCTAAACTCCATAAGCTAGTGCCAAGAAACCAACTCTTCCCTTTCTTCCTTAGAGCCTCCCCTCCCCAAAACCCACTCTGCTCCTTCGAGAATGAAGAGGAATGACTTATCTCGGAAGAAACTCCAAGCCTATGAAACTCCCAAGTAGACTGGTCTCCAGACTGAAAACTTTTTTTTTTTTTTTTTTCTTTTTGGGTCATACCTGGCGATGCTCAGGGGTTACTCCTGAACTCTTTGTGCAGGAATTATTCCTGGCGGTGCTTGGGGACCACATTGGATGCCAGGAATCGAACCAGGGACTGCCTCATGCAAGGCAAATGCCCTACCTACTGTGCTGTCGCTCCAGCACCCAAGTTTTCTTAGAGCTGAATGCACAGCCCCCCAAAGCCCCCTACCCCAGAAGCCCCACCATACCCCATAAACTCTAGCATATAAGTAACCCAGCCTCACAGGCTTCACAACTAATCTCAAAAGATGCCCAGCCAAAGATTTGGCCCAATTCTATAGCTCCTGGAGACATCTCCAAATTTCACAAGACTGACAGCTCAGTAGGAGTACACCAAATTAGATGGGAACGCTGCATAGAGCCAGCTAAGCTCAATAAGCTACAAAGTGCTAGCAACTCTTAAAAATGGTTACAGTGGGGCTGGAGCAATAGTACAGCGCTGGAGGGCATTTGCCTTGCACACGACTGACCTGGGTTCAATCCCGGCATCCCATATGGTCTCCCGAGCATTGCCAAGAGTGATTCCTGAGTGCAGAGTCAGGAGTAACCAACCCCTGAGTATCGCCAGATGTGACTCAAAAAAGCAAAACATAAAGTTCCAGAGCAGACCAGGATGTAGCTCAGCAGTGCACAGTGGCCTTGGGTTTCATCCCTGGCACTGCAAATCAAATCTAACTAAAAGGGCCACAGAAAGTGTTCTATTCACAACCGATTCTGTGTGGCTTAACTTGGTTCCACAGAGGGGAGCAGGGCCGGGGTGGGAGTTTAAAGGATCATGACAGGACAGGTCACAGTGCTGGTTTTCTGCATGTCTCTGTCAGACTTGTCACAAATAACTAACTTTAGAACCTCACAGATCTGCTCCTCAGAGCTCCCGAGTCAGAGCTGTGAGCGGCTGCCCTATTCTGAGGGTCCTTTTCCATGGACTGGCACAGAGGATTCAGTGATGGAGTGATAGGGGTGTCTGAACCAGCTAGGACGCCGGTCCCATGGAACATGTAAAGAAGAGGGCCAAAAGGTGTTTCCTTTAGTGATGCTAGGTCACCACGACAAGGACAAAATATTGTCTCTTAGGCAGCTGAGCCAGTAGACCTGTAATGCCAGGCCCTCTAGTGGCTAGTTCCAGAACAGCTGATCTCTGCCAGCATCCATCTGCTTTTCTTTTTCTTTTCTTTCTTTTCTTTTTTTTTTTTTTTTCCCAGTGCGGTTCCAAAAGGTTTTTACGAAACACCAATAATTAAACAAGCTGTGCTACTACAGTTCAAGATCATGGGATTTCCCAGACCTCCAACCTTGCACTCAGGCCCAGGTCTCTCACCAAAACGGATCTGTCCATCTGTTTTTAATGTAGCTGGAACCGTTAACTGTCTCCGTTCATGGCTATCCCATTCCTGGATCATTAGTTTCTCTGACTTTGGGGCAGGTTCTGTGGGGGCCACAGTTCTTCAGTGAGAGTGATCTTTTTGGAAAGCAGACTTGGGGAGAAGCTTGGGGTGGGCAGAGGGTTAGACTAACTCAGTGTGCCCACCACTTTAGTCTTGAGGGTCTAATCGGGACCTCTGGATCTGAGAGGACTCCCACAGGAACCCCAAGTGAGGCGCTGGAACCAGACGATTGTATCAGTGTATCAGTGGGGTACTGCTTGTCTCCAGGGGAGGAGATAGCTTTGGGGCATGTTGGCCTGCGGCAGCTGAGCAATGATGTGTTGGTCTGAACCTGGACAGAGAACCTCACCTCTCTCCACTCCTGGGAGTCCAGAATCACGATTGTGGACCCCCAGAATTTTGTTTTTAACTTTCTCTTGCCAGTTGCTCCTTGCTACAGGACGGAGAATTCTAGAAACGACAAATTTTAATACGGATTCTCTAGGAAGTAACCTAGATGTTCCTGGCATCAGGGTGAGCTCCAGGGTGGGATAATTAACCCTTCACCATTCTTTTCATCTATCTATCTATCTATCTATCTATCTATCTATCTATCTATCTATCTATCTATCTATCTATCTATCTATCTATCTATCTATCTATCTATCTATCTATCTATCTATCTATCTATCTATCTATCTATCTATCTATCTATCTATCTATCTATCTATCCATCCATCTATCTATCTATCTATCTATCTATCTATCTATCTATCTATCCATCTATCTATCTATCTATCTATCTATCTATCTATCTATCTATCTATCTATCATCTATCTATCTATCTATCTATCATCTATCATCTATCTATCTATTTATTTTGTCACACCCAATTATGCTCAGGGGTTGCTCCTGGCTCTGCACTCAGAAATTACTCCCGGCGGTGCTCAGGGGACCGTATGGGATGCCAGGTCTGCAGTGTGCAAGGCAAATGCCCTCACCGCTGTGCTATCGCTCCAGCCTCCCTTTCACAAAGCACTCTTACATCCACTTTGTGTTTCAGGGATACTTGGGTGAAGCTCAACAGCTACTGTGCTCATCACAACCTGTGTTGCTGGATGGGAAGTGGGGATGGATGCTCAGGGGAGCAGTGATGCTGGGGACTGACCCCAGGTTCTGATACACACAAGGCAAGTGCTTTACCGCAAAGTATCATTGCTGGTCTTCCATTCATTTTTTTTAATTGAATCCACTGGACCAGACTCTTTTAATCAAATGTCAGGAGACGGATTACTTGGCAAGGTGGGAAGCACTAGACATATGTAAGAGGTTCCACAGCACGCTACTCAGGATAATGCTGATACATTCCACCAATGTACAGTGAACGACTACTTTGTGCTAAGTCTTCTAATTTCTGGGAACAGCGATTCAGTCAAGGTGCTTCCCCTTGCAACAGCACCGTTCCCTGTGCAATCCAGGGTGATGACCAGGTGTCTAGTGGTTATAACAAATTTTTCTTGAGCTGGCAGGAAATTGTGGTCCTGTCGCTGTGTGTGGCCCAGCAGTTCTCAGGGGTGACTCTCTTGTCACTCTCACACGCCACCAGGTGGCCACACAACCACATGACAACCGAAAAATCAGGACCCTTCTGCAGGGGGCGCCATTCTGCTGTGTGGCCTAAGCGTCCTGGGTGGTCAGCCCCTGAGGGACAGGGCAGAGCAAGTCCTGGCCCAAAGCACACAGGTTTGCTCCTCTCTCTAGCCTGGGCTAGATGAGATGCCCAGCCAAAAGATTTGGCCAAGTTCTATAGCTCCTGGAGACATCTCCAAATTTCACAAGACTGACAGCCCAATAGGAGTACGCAGCTTCCATCAATTTCAGCACTCCAGCTTTCCCATTAATTTATTTCCCCATTCATTGTTGGGTTCTGCTCAGATCGGCCAGTCTCTGGGCTTGGGGTCCAGGAGCTGATATTGGGTTTAGGGAGTCACTGGGATTAGATGAGATATTAATGTGGAGATATTGGGTTTAGGGAGTCACTGGGATTAGATGAGATATTAATGTGGAGATATTGGGTTTAGGGAGTCACTGGGATTAGATGAGACATTAATGTGGAGATATTGGGTTTAGGGAGTCACTGGGATTAGATGAGACATTAATGTGGAGATATTGGGTTTAGGGAGTCACTGGGATTAGATGAGACATTAATGTGGAGATATTGGGTTTAGGGAGTCACTGGGATTAGATGAGACATTAATGTGGAGATATTGGGTTTAGGGAGTCACTGGGATTAGATGAGACATTAATGTGGAGATATTGGGTTTAGGGAGTCACTGGGATTAGATGAGACATTAATGTGGAGATATTGGGTTTAGGGAGTCACTGGGATTAGATGAGACATTAATGTGGAGATATTGGGTTTAGGGAGTCACTGGGATTAGATGAGATATTAATGTGGAGATATTGGGTTTAGGGAGTCACTGGGATTAGATGAGATATTAATGTGGAGATATTGGGTTTAGGGAGTCACTGGGATTAGATGAGACATTAATGTGGAGATATTGGGTTTAGGGAGTCACTGGGATTAGATGAGACATTAATGTGGAGATATTGGGTTTAGGGAGTCACTGGGATTAGATGAGATATTAATGTGGAGATATTGGGTTTAGGGAGTCACTGGGATTAGATGAGATATTAATGCCTTCTGTGGAAAGCATGATATCACTAGTCGCTTGTATCACTTGTCTTCCCATTCATCAATTTGCTTGAATGGGCACCGGTAACATCTCCATATGTCCCTGTCAAGTGCTAGTGTAGCCCAAGGGCCTCTGCTTGCTCCAGGAACAACCATTCCTTCAGGTCATGGGAATGAGGTCTAAATTGTTACTTTTTTTTTGTTTTGTTTTGCTTTTTGGGTCACACCCTGCAATGCTCAGGGGGTTACTCCTGGCTCTACACTCAGGATTTACTCCGGTGGCGCCCCGGTGGGGACCATATGGGATGCCGGGAATCGAACCCAGGTCAGCCACTTGCAAGGCAAACGCCTTACCTGCTGTGCTATAGCTCCGCCCCTAAATTGTTACTGTTTTGGCATATCAAATACAACACAGGTGGCTTTCCAGGCTCTGCCGTGCAGGTGGGATACTCCTAGTAGTAGGTAGGCTCTCAGTTCCTGCATTTACTGATGAACTGCAACAGGGAGAGATTGGCTTTTCTCTTGGGTGGAGCTTTGATCGAGCTGTGGAGTCCAGATATTAAGATAGCTGCCCTCAAGGTGTGGGGGTTCCTCTGGCTTCTTGCGAGGCTCTATTGGGATGGCGGGCCAGGGCTAGACCCCACCTTCCCTCCCGGACACCTCATGATCAGCCGAGCACAGGGAGAGCCGGAAGCAGCTCTGCCCCATGTATCTGTGTCCGGAAGGTATTGTAAAGAACAAAATAGGATATTGTATGAGTTTTTATTTTGGGTTTATTTTGGGGATGGGTTGTTTGTTTTGGAGCCACACCCAGGACCTTGCTCTGTGTTCAGGGGACCATATGGGATCCAAGGATGGAACCTGGGTTGGCATGTTCAAGGCAAAAGCCCTACCTGCTGTACTATGGCTCTGGCCCCTATTGTGAGTTTTAAAAAATTCTTGAAACCATAATGCCCAAAAGCAAAGAAAGAGAAAGAAAGCAAGAGAGAGAGAAAGAAGAAAAGTGTCTGTTATAGAGGCAGACTGAGGTAGGGGTGGGGGTTTCAGGAGGGAAACTGGGGACATTGGTGGCTGGAAATGTGCACTGGTGAAGGATTGGATGCTGGAACATTGTATGACAGAAATCCAATCACGAACAATTTTGTAACTGTGTTTCTTATGGTGATTAAATAAAGTAATTAAAATAAAATAAAAGCTGCATGAATAAGTGTGTATAAGATGCTTAGATGACTGCCTGGCACATGATAATGTATCCTTGAGTATTAAGGCAGATTTCTTTGATCTTTTTTAAATTATTTTACCACCCTGAGGTATACAATTACAAAGATATTCATAATTGGGTCTCAATCATACAGTATTCCAGCACCCATTCCTCCACCAGTGCCCCACTCCCACCACCAATGTCCCCACATTCCTTTCCACCCACCCCCAGCCTGCCTCTATAGCAGGTACTTTTTCTTTTCCTCTCTTTCTCTCTGTCTCTCTCTCTGTCTCTGTCTCTGTCTCTGTATCTCTCTCTTCTTTTACACATTGTGGCTTGCCCTACAGATATTTAGGGTTTATCATGTAAATCTCTTTGTGTATATTCAATGGTGAGTTCTAGTCTGACATTACCATTTTCCACAATTAGTAGAACACTGGTATATATTTATATACTATTAATGAATGTGGTCTTTCTATATCTGACCATTTCCTTCTGACTAATATCACTCAGCATAATAGTCTCCAAGTCCATCTGCAGGGAACGCTGAGGCTCCCCTGCACAAAATCCGGGAGCAGGGTCAGGGATCCCCTTCTGTCCCAAGGGATCGGCAGCCGGCGGACAGAGAAAGACACAAGAATCAGTCAAAGTTTCAAAATGCTTTACTTAACACAGGTTTAGGCATACAAATCAGCAGTAGGAAAAATCTTGAGCTTAGGATTCCTGGCTGGGCCCTGGCCACGTATAGGCCAAGATGGCGGCTACCACGTGTTAAGGCCCTGTAGAGAGGAGACAGAGACAAGGCGCCAGCAGAAAGGGGGAGAGAGTGAGCGACCTGCCAAAAGAAGAGAGAGCAGAGAGATGCAGCCTTGTTTTATATCCCTGCAACTCAGCCCTCCCACAGGAACGGAAAGCCATTAGGGTCAAATGCCCCAGGTAATTTCTCCCAGGACCTTACCTAGCCCTTTGAGATGTTAATGTCACCGACTCAAAATCAGCCTAGGAAATGCCTTTGCAGGATAGAGAGGAGGGGTTTCTGAGATGAACTGTATCTCAGAATACAAAGGCATGCATCAGTACCAAAGACTATACTATAGCCAGTTGAGTATTTCTCCAAGCCTTCATAAGAATCTCATCTTTACTTCATGGTAGTTCTGTATTTTAGTTGCCTTTGAGTTATCAAAGAGCTATGCTTGCTTGCTTGGAGGCAAACAGCATTTCTCTCTGGTCTAATTACTTAGAGATCCAATGTGGCCAGGCAAATATACCAGTAAGATCGAGCTAGTCCCACGATGATTGTGGCAGCATGATAGAATATTTATACCAGCCAGTATAAACTGCTACATTTAAATTGCCCTCCTATCTACAAAGTGACCTGCAGGAGGCAATCCAGGCCAGATACAGAGGCTCTGGGCAGGTGTACTGCAACATCCATCCATTTGCAGATAAATTTCATGACTTCATCTTTTCTGCAGTCAGAAAAGACTCCACCCCAGCAGAGCCTCACAAGTAGCCAGACGACCCCCCACTCCATGAGGGTCGCCATTTTCCACATCTGGACTTCCCTCTCGTCAGAACTCCACTCAGCAGAAGAGCCTATTACAGCCCGGCTAGCGCAGTTGCTTGCAGCTGCGCGATTCATCAATAAATGCTGGAGATCAGAGGTGACTACAAGAGTATGCCACCCACATGACAGAGCCTAGCAAGCTACCCATGTCGTATTTGATAGGCCAAATACCAGTAACAATTATAGACCTCATTCCCATGACCTGCTGGAATGGTTTGAGGCTCTTTATGTTCCTGGAGCAAGCAGAGGCCTTTGGGCTCTACTAGCATGAGACAGGACCTATGGAGATGTTACTGGTGCCCGCTCAAGCAAATCGATGATGAACGGGAAGACAGTGATACAGTGATCTTTTCTGACAGCTGCGTAGTATTCCATTGTGTAGATGTACCACTGTTTCTTTAACCAGTCCTCTGTTCTAGGGCACTTAGGTTGTTTCCAGATTCTAGCTATTGTGAATAGAGCTGAGATGAATTCAGAAGTGCAGATAATATTTCTGCTATTTGTTTTTGGGTCTCCAGGGTATATTCCCAGGAGTGATATTGCTGGGTTGAATGGGAGCTGAGGGGCTAGAGTGATAGCAAAGCGGGTAGGGCATTTGCCTTGCATGCAGCCAACCCGGGTTTGATCCCCAGCGTCCCATATGGTTCCCCAGGCACTTCCAGGAGTAATTCCTGAGTGAAGAGCCAGGAGTAACCCCTGAGCACGCCAGGTGTGACCCAAAAAGCAAAAAATAAATAAATAAATAAATAAAATAAAAGGAGCTCAATATCTAGTTTACGGAGGAATGTCTATGTTGTTTTCCAAAAGGGCTGGATCAGCCGGCACTCCCACCAACAATGGATGAGAGTCCCTTTTTCCCTGCATCCCCACCAGCATTGGTTGTTCTTGCTGTTTGGCATGTGTGCCAGTCTCTGTGGTGTGAGATGATACCTCATTGTTGTTTTGATTTGCATCTCCCTGGTGATTAATGATGAAGAGCACTTTTTCATATGCCTTTGGCCATTCAAATTTCTTCTTTTTGGAAACTTCTGTTAATTTCTTCTCTCCAATTTTTGATGGGATTGACTGTTTTCTTCTTGTAAAGTTCTACCAGTGCCTGATATATCATGGATATTAACCCCTTATCAGATGGGCTTTGGGTGAATATTTTTTCCCAGTGTGTGGGTTCTGTACCTTGGTCACCGTGTCTTTTGAGGTGCAGAGGATTTTTAGTTTTATATAATCCCATTTGTTTATCTTAGTTTCCATTTGCTTTGTCAATGGTGTTTCATCTTTGAAGATGCCTTTAGTTTCAATGTCGTAGAGCGTTTTTCCTATGTTTTCTTCGATGTACCTTATAGATTCATATCTGACATTGAGCACCAGGCTCAGACCCGAACACCTGAAGAATCTGCTCAGGTGAATCTACTCATCAATACACTGGCTCGGCTCTTCACACGCTACCTGTCTGAATGCAAGATGCCCTCCCATTGGAAAACCAGCAAAACAGTTCTACTGTTCAAGAAGGGAGACATCCACGACATTGGCAACTATCGCCCCATCTGCCTGTTGTCTGTCACCTACAAGCTGTTCACTCGAGTCATCCTGAACAGGATTGGCAGAACATTAGATGAAGGGCAACCATGCGAGCAAGCTGGCTTCTGAAAAAGATTCAGTAAAATCGACCATATCCATACGGTAACCAAGCTCATTGAAGTTTGTAGGGAGTACAAGATGCCGCTCTGTCTCACATTCATTGATTTAAAGAAAGCCTTTGATTCTGTGGAGACTGAAGCAGTCATCGAAGCCCTAGCCAAACAGGGCATTCAAACCCAATGCATCAAGATCCTTCGTGAGCTGTATTACGGATTCACTACCAGGATCTCACCATTCTACAAAGAAGTAATCATCAATGTCAAAAGAGGGGTTCAGCAGGGTGATACCATTTCACCAAAACTCTTCAGCACCATCCTCGAGAACATCATGAAACAGTTAGAATGGGAAGGAATGGGAGTGAAGATAGATGGTCAGCAACTACACCACCTCCGCTTTGCTGATGACATCGTTCTAATAACACCACACATTAGCCAAGTGGCACAAATGCTGGCTGACTTTGACCAAGAATGTGGAAAGATAGGTCTACAGCTGAATCTCAGCAAAACTATGTTCATGAAAAATGAACTATTTCCAGAGGCCCCATTGACTCTCAATGGAACAAACATCTCTGAAAGCAGAAGTTATGTGTACCTAGGTCGAGAAGTCAACATGATGAACAACCTAAAACCTGAGCTGCGCAGGAGGAAGAGAGCGGCATGGAAAGAAATAAATAAAGAAATGTATTTCTTCAAAAGCATCGAAGAAACAGCTAAAAAAAGACAAAGAAACTCTGGCTCCGGGCACATCTCTTCAACTCCACCATTCTCCCTGTATTAGCATACGCCTCAGAGACCTGGGTCCTACGAAAGCAGGATGAGAATGCTATTTGGGTCTCCCAAAGAGGAATCAAAAGAGCTATGCTTGAAATATCACGCCTCACTCAAGAGAAAGAAGGAATTTGGAGCTCCGACCTCCATCACTGTTTCAGAGTCAGGGATGCTGCCTCATTTGCCAAGGCATCGAAAATCAGATGGGCTGGACATGTAATGCGATTTGGAGATGACTGCTGGACTAGAGCTGTAACTGGATCCCACGGGATGTCAAAAGATCACATGGCCACCCACCTGCAAGATAGTCAGACTTCTTTGTCAAGACCCTGAAGGAACGGTTTGAGGCTCTTTGTATTCCTGAAGCAACCAGATGCCATTGGGCTACACTGGAACGTGATAGGGTCAAATGGAAATATTACTGTCGCCGCAGGAGCAAATCAATAACAGGATGTCAAGTGAAGTGATCAAGTGATCTGACATTGAGATCTAGAATTTATTTTGATCTGACTTTTGTGCATGGCATTAGAAGGAGGTCTAAGTTCATTTTTTACACATAGCTGCCCAGTTTTCCCAGCACCATTTGTTGAAGAGGCCTTCTTTGCTCCACTTAATATTCTTTGCTCCTTTATTGAAGACTAAATAATTGTATATTTGAGAGTGTGTTTCAGGATATTCAGTCTATTCCATAGGTCTATGGGTCTGGCTCTATACCAATACCATACTGTTTTAATTATGACTGCTTTGTAGTAGAGTTTGAATTTGGGGAAAGTGATACCTCCCATCTTCTTTCTCCCAAGGATTGCTTTAAGCTATTCGTGGGGGTTTATTATTCCATACGAATTTCAGGAGTGTTTGGTCAATTTCCTTGAAGAATGTCATGGGTATCCTTATAGGGACCACATTGAATCTGTATTACACATTGAATACAGTGTGTCCTTATACAGTGTGCTCCCTTATAGGGACCCTTGAATCTGAATACTCCAGGGAGTATTACCATTTTGATAATGTTAATTCTTCCAATCCATGAACAGGGAATGTGTCTCCATTTCCTCAGGTCCTCTTATATTTATTGAAGTAACGTTTTGTAGTTTTCTTTGTAGAGATCCTTTACATTCTTTGTCAAACTGATTCCTAGGTATTGATTTTTCTGTGCACAACTGTGAATGGGATTGTTTATTATCCCTTTCTTCTCTTTTGTTATTTGTGTATAGGAAGGCCATTGACTTTTGGGTACTGATTTTATACCCTGCCACTCTACTATAGGAATCTATTATTTTTAGGAGCTTCTTGATAGAGACTTTACGGTTTTCTAGGTATAATATCATGTCGTCTGCAATAGTGACAGTTTGGGTTCTTCCTTTCCTATTCGGATGCCTTTATTTTATCTTATTTCATTTCATTTCATTTTATTTTATTTTTTGCTTTTTGGGGCCACCCAGCGATGCTCAGGGGTAACTCCTATCTCTGCACTCAGGAATTACTCCTGGTGGTGCTTGGGGACAAATGGGATTCTGGGGATTGAACCGGGTCAGCCACATGCAAGGTAAACACCTTACCCACTGAACTATCAGTGAACTATCTGGCCCCTATCCAGATGTCTTTAATGTTTTTTTCTTCACTGATTGCTATGGCAAATACTTCAAGTACTATATTGAATAGAAGTGGTGAGATATTTGATCATTTTGTTTACTTGTGTGCTATAAGTGTGCTCCAGATAAGTGCTTTGCACATAATAGACACTCAATAAGTATCAATGGAGTGGGTGATTCATGATCAAAATTTTGCGTTGAGGACTTAAGCAAAGTACTTTTCTTTGCCTTAAGTGCAAAGTACTTTTTAAAAAGTAATTGCAGTGCACTGTATCCCATTGGAAGCACCTTGAAGCCCACCTCTCATCTTTAGCTCCTGCACTGAAAATTCCCTTCCTGCCTGATCTAACGTCCTCAGCATTCCTGTAATTTGTAAGGAAAAGATTATTGCTTTTGTAAAGGAACCTGTGTGGAGAGACCCTTCCTGTAGGGGGATACCCTGGGGAGTCCCAAGCAATAATAGGAGGTCAGGAGCCCCACCAGAGACTCAGCCAACCACACTGGCACTTCAGTATAAGGGCCTGAGAAAGGGGTGTTGCCTGGTCCCTGCAATGCTGGGAATTCCAGGGCTCCCTTAGAACTTCTGGTAGCCTGTGGAACTGCAACCGGCAGTGCTTAGGGAACCACATGGTGCTGGGTCAAGTGCATGGCTGGGCGAATGCCCCAAGCACTGTACTGCCTCTTGGCTCTGCTCACCATGTTTCTATCCCAACCTCCCTGCTCCCACTCCCTCATTTACTCTGCTCACTTAGGTCTGTCAAGACTGGGTCCAAGTTCTCTGACTCCCTATTTACTCAATCTTCCTTCTCAAAACCCTGCTGGCACCTCTTATCTGACAGTCCATCACCACACTCGATTGCACTTCATGTGTTATTGTGAGTTTGGGTTGGGTGATCCCTGAGTCTGAGTCTGTTGTCTGCCCATGTGTAGAGCATCTTAAACTCTCCTTCCCTTCTCCTGAAGAGATGAAGGCATGGCTTGTGTGTCCATGGGGCTCAGTGCAAAGTGCTCATGCTCTCCATTCAAGAAACACAGAAACACACCAGGAGATATACCCTAGTATCCCAAAAACAATGCAGAAAAGACATCTGCACCTCCATGTTCATTATAGCAATATTACAATAGCCAGAATCTGGAAACAACCCGAGTGTCTGAGAACAGATGACTAGATAAAGAATCGATGGTACATAGCCAGAGCAATAGCACAGCGGGTAAGGCTTTGCCTTGCCCGTGGCCAATCAGGGTCAATCCCCAGCATGCCATATGGTCCCTGAGCACTACTAGGAGTAATTCCTGACTGCAGAGCCAGGAGTAACCCATGAGCATTTCTGGGTGTGAGAAAAACAAAACAAAATAAAACAACCTAAAAATAAAATAAATTCCAGGCAAGATGGTGGTGTACTGTAGCAAGCATTGTAGCTGGCAGAGGGGTGCCAGCTCTCAGCTCTCTGAACAGCCAATGGGCCCACAATTTTCTGCAAGAGTGAACATGGCTGCTCTGTGGATATTCTGGCTCAGGGAAAGTACCATTAAATGTAACTGTCCAATCACCCTCTGTGAAGCACCTGCCCAGAGTCGGATGCATGAGGCTGGCAGCAACATAATCACCAGCTGGCAGAGCCGCACAGTTCTCAGTGCTATGGGTGGTGGCAGTTTTACTGTGTCAGAATAGGATTCTTTAGATCCAAGTCAGCACCATTTCAGAGTGTGGGTGTTGAGATCCTGAAGCTGAGACGGCACTCCCGGTTCCAACTATGTGGTCGCAATGATTCATTGCTGGTGGGGTACTCCAATGACTTTTCATCCGGAGCTGCCATGCCACCAGCAGCATCCTATGGAAGAAAATCTTCCTGAGTGCCAACTGTCTGGAGACCCAGGATGGGGCATGTGCTCCCTGGCCAGGCTCTGCTGGACTATTGACTCCAGCCCACCCAGTGCATTCAAGTTGCTCTCTGGTCCCTGCTGGGGGTTGGCAGCCACCGCTACTGGGACCAGGGGTGCAGCACCACCAGCAGATCACCCTGGACGAGCAGAGCAAGTGCACCAGCAGCCTGGGGGAGCCTTCAGGCTTCCCCAGACCCCAATATCGCTGCTCTGCCTCTGCCCAGACTCCAGCATCTCAGGACCAGTTTCCAGTGAAATTAAATCACCAAAAGTTAGAATGTGGGAGCTACACCTACAAACTACCTCTAGCTCAGTCATACAAGCTCACTTATGGCCAAGCTTGCAAGACCCATAAATAAATCTTGAAGACGATCACCTGGTGACACTCAGGGGTTACTCTTGGCTCTTCGCTCAGGAATTACCCCTGGCAGTGCTCGTGGGTCATGTGGGATGCCGGGATCGAACATGGGTCAACGCGTGCAAGGCAAATGCCCTACCTGCTATGCTATCACTCCAGCCCTGATCAAGATTGTCTTGATCTTGAAGAAGTCATGGTTAAGAAGTTCTTTCACCAGCCATGATTCACTTGTCTTCGCGTTCATCATCAATTTGATTGAGCGGGCACCAGTAACATCTCCATATGTCCTGTAACATGCTAGTAGAGCCCAAGGGTATCTGCTTGCTCCAGGAACATAAAGAGCCTCAAACCATTCCATCAAGTCATGGAATGAGGTCTATAATTGTTACTGGTATTTGGCATATCAAATATGACACGGGTAGCTTGCCAGGCTCTGCTGTGCAGGTGGGAACTCTTGTAGTCACCTCTGATCTCCAGCATTTATTGATGAACCTCGCAGCCTCAAGCAGCCATGTGAGCCAGGCTGTGATCAGCTCTTCTGCTGGGTGGAGTTCTGATGAGAGGGGAGTCCGAATGTGGAAAATGGCGGCCCCTCATGGGGTGGGGGGGTCCTCTGGTTTCTTGTGAGGCTCTGCTGGGGTGGCCGGCAAGGGCTAGAACCTGCCATCCCTCCAGGGTGCCTCATGATCAGCTAGGCACAGGAAGAGCTGGTAGCATCTCTGTCCCATGAATGTGAGTCATGTGTGCTATCACTTCAGCCCTGATCATGATCAGACCTTGATCTGAAGAAGTCATGGTTAAGAAGCTCTTTCACCAGTCATGATTCAGAGACTCACATATCTTGAGAGAGATCAATACAATGCAGAGATGCTCCTAGTACCTGCCCAGGGCTGAGTCATCCAGGTACCCCAGAGGGGCCAAGGTGAGCTCACCATCTGCCCAAACATAACCCAGACAGCTGAAAACCTCCACACTCCACAATCACTGCTATGTTCCAGGCAAGACCCCACTACTCTCAATGAACAACATCAATGAACAGAAAGTCATCTGTTGAAAAACTCAGGTATGCAGAATTCTCCAGGCTTTTTACAGAGTCGGAGATGGGCTACCTCCCCCATCTCCCTGCACTTCCGGAAGCCATGGCAATCATACACATGCCCAAAAGCCACCCAGTTAAAAAATTAACTCCAGCTATATCACCTCGCTAAAAATTTTGGACTTCTGAGGCATGAAGCTGCAATGACACAGATAAACCAGGAGTAGCACACCAAATTGAATGGGACGTAATGTAGAAGGCATCCAATCTCGATTAATAAAATATCGACACAGAAGGCCTAACCTCTAACATCTTAGAAATCTCTTATGCAAGGGCTTAATGGCTCCATGGTGAGATACATAATCTTCACCAATTTTCTTCTGAGGAAACATTTTTTTGACCATTCTTATAGAACATTATAGCCAGCAATATAAAATAAATTACTGTGGGTCTGTATGGGGCAGGTATAAAGGGTGGGTGAGAAAGTTAAAAAACCCTAAATTCCTTTTTTAAAATAAAGAAATAAACACATAAACATTTTTTTTCCAAAGTTGAAGTTGTTTCCCATTATTAAATAAGTAACACATGTAAGGTCACATAAAACAAACTATACACGGACATGGCTCCTTCCTAAAGCCTCAGGAGGGGTCTGAGATGAATAAACAGAGTAAAATGCTTTTGAAATATTTATCAAAGTAAGAGATCTTGGAATTCATTTCCTTAAAGAGAGCCCCTGGAATGTGTGTTCCAGTCTGGTGGCACAGATTTCTGGAAAGTTCTAGGCACAGAGTTCAGAGGGCCTGAGACCCAGTCCTTGTATTGTATATGACTCAATGGGAAGAATGGCATGTGTGTCTTGCTTCCTTTTTTAGAGGGATCAAACCCTAACATCAAGAGTCCTAAAAACCTATAGTGTGAACAAAGAGAAGGTACAGAACTCAGACGCCCTATCTGGAGTCTAAGACACTCATGGCTAATTCTCCTGGGGGTCAAAGAGAACATTTATGAGTTCAAGTTGGAGCCCAAGTGATAGTACAGAGTGGAGGGCATTTTCCTTGTATGCAGCCAACCCAGGTTCTATCCCCGACTTCCCATATGGTCCCCGAGCACCGCCAGGGAGTAATTCCTGAGCAAAGAGCCAGGAGTAAGCCCTGAGGGTCGCCGGGTGTGACCCAAAAAAGCAAAAAACAAAAACAAACAAACAAAAAAAGAGCTCGAGTCCTCATTTTGCATTTTGTTCTCCTCTGCTGTAATTTTCTTCCTTCAGCCCAAATCTCAAATCCTTTAGCCACTGGTTCGGTCTTTGGTCATTATCTCAAGCTAGTCTAGGATTTGTTCATGACGCTCCTGTCAGCTGTAAGATCTATCTGTGGTGTCAAAAAGCCTTACCTGCAAGGCCCAAGAGTGCTAGCCCCTGACCTCTCAGTAACAGCCCCGAGCATGGCTTCTGGCCGATCTTACAGATATGAAAGCTGGGGCCTGATGGGGCTGGCGGTTGAGTCCGGGAGGGGTGGTAGAGGACTTGCCTAGAAGACCATCTTCAGGGTCTACTCTTTAGCAATCCATTTCTGAATCGAGAGTCAGATCATTGACACTCGGTTCTTGATGTACACGTGATAGGGGTCACTGCGCTTGTCCACTTTGCGGGAGCGGGTGTACCCCAGGATGAGGCTGCCCACCGTGGCAGCAAACAGGAACATGACGAAGAGAATATACATGTAGGAGTTGTCGCCGCGGCCGGGTTGGCTGACCCGAGGCTCCTTGACCAGCTTGTTGGCTCCTGGGTCCAGTTGGCAGATCAGGTTTCCGTGAATGGTGGAGTTGATAGCCTTCAGCATGGTGTGCAGCTTCTTAAACCAGGTCTCCGTCCCATTGGTGGTCTCCATGGCAGCAGGCAGAGACAGAGGCTCTCTGACAGGACAAGGGAGAGAAGGGATGATTTGTACTACCTGCAGCCTCGGTGACTGACTCAGACCCAAAATCCAGTACTCCAGGTAGAGTCTAACATTTTGTCTGTCTTTGGCATCAGACTTCAAAGTGAAGTGAAAGCAGACGACTCACTGCTGTGTGTGGGTGCTTCTGACATCACTTGAGGGACTCAATTGGTACAGGGAGCTAGTACAGGGGCAAAGCACTTGCCTTGCATGAGGCCAGCCTGGGGGGGTGGGGGTGGGGGCTCAACCCCCCAGCACTGCATTTGATTCCTTGTGCACTGGTGAAGGGATGAATGTTGGAACATTCTGTGTATGACTGAAACCCAACCATTAACAACTTTGTGGGGCTGGAGCAATAGCACAATGGGGAGGGCATTTGCCTTGCACACAGTCAGCCGGGGGTTCGATCCCCAGCATCCCATAAGCTCCCCGAGCACCACCAGGAGTAATTCCTGAGTGCAGAGCCAGGAGAAACCCCTGAGTAACACCAGGCATGACCCAAAAAAGAAAATAAATAACTTTATAATTATGTATTATGTATCTTACTTGATTCCATTTTTAATTAAAATTGAAAAAGTTTTTAATTAAAAAATTCTAATTTTTTAAAAATTAAAAAATTTTAATCTTAATTAAAATAAAAATAATTAAAAAAAGATTGAGAAGCTGGGGCTGGAGAGAGGAAAGCAAGGTGCCGACACACAGAAACCCTTGGAATTGGGCGGCTCCCCAAGGTCAGGCCTTAAGGGCTGTGCAGGCACGCACCCTGGCCCCATCTTACCCCACGGCAGCTGGCTCAGGCCAGCCTTGAGTTAGTTACAGGAACCACACGTGCTGCAGCAAGGGACATCTGGTGGGTGTCCCCTGGCTCAGGACCACCACACCTCAAGTGGAGACGCTCCTGGGAAAGTGCGCGGCGAATGCACAGACGCCTGCTCAGGACCCCTAAGAGTTTGGCTTAGAGAACTTCCTTGCCTAATTGCCTTGGGGTCTTAGCAGGAACCTCTTAAAAGCTGGACAGTCCTAGGGCCCAGGGAATGACCGGATGGCAGTGGGCAGCATCAGTTATGGACATATCACACAGGAACAAAAGATTTCCCTGACAGATGGTCTGGGACAGACCCAGAATCGCAGCCAGCAAATCTGTCACCTCACAGTTTTGCTGCACAAGTAAAGAAGAAACTTGTGCTGTGCCCGGCACTAGTCACGCACAGACGGCCACTTTGCCTTTTAGAAACTCAAAGGCTGGGAGGAGCTGCAGAGGCCCCTTCTGCCCACAGGAAGGAAGCAGAGACCACAGAGCTGTCTGGTTCCGCTGCCACTTGTGTGACTACACATGTGACTTCCCTGTTCTGCACCCCAGCTTCTGTCTCTGTGTTGATGGAATGATGCAAATTCTTCTTGCCAGGTTCCAGAAAACCCCGTCCTGGCCATCCCATGAGGCACTGAGGCAAAATTCACCCCCACCCCCGTCGTGAATCTGCAAGAACCTGGACGGGCTGGTGGGAGGGTCATTTGGTGGAAATGCGGGGAGTGGGTGACTTTCAAGAGCTCCTCAAACAAGAAGATGGAAAAGGTTATACAGGTTTGAGCCAAAGACACAGGACAGCAGGAAGATACATGTCTTGCATGTGGCTGACTCAGATCAACCCCTAGCACCATACAATGTCCCTCAGCCCACCAGGAGTGATCCT
Organism: Cryptotis parvus; assembly: GCA_021461705.1. Classification (NCBI taxonomy): domain Eukaryota; kingdom Metazoa; phylum Chordata; class Mammalia; order Eulipotyphla; family Soricidae; genus Cryptotis; species Cryptotis parvus. The sequence continues at coordinate 60,358 of JAJIBD010006024.1, forward strand.
TGAGTGCAGAGCCAAGAGTGAGCTCTGAGCATCACCAGGTGTGGTCCAAAACCAAAACAAAGCAACAACCACAAACCGCAGACTTCGCCCTCACAGATCAGCTGCTTCTGAGCGGGGGATGAAGCTACTCCTGGAATTACCCCTAACATTCGAGCCCAGGAGCCCAGAAGCACGAAGGGCCAGGTCAGCCGGTCTATTGGTTTTTCTTCCCAGCTCCGCCCACAGGGTTTTCTAGCCCCAGAAGCTCACAGGCTCTGTGTAGCAAGTGGAGACAGGGGACAGTGAGGGGGGACAGCTTGAGCTCTGAGGCGCAGACAGTGAGGAGCAAAGGCTCAGAAACAGTTGCCCCCTAGGTCCTTCCAGGAGGCCACTAATGACCCCAGATCCTGGGCTCTGCCGGGAGGAGACAAGAGGCCAGTGTGGCGGGAGTGAAGTGAAGGTGGGAGGAAGGGGTCCTTTGGGGTCAGGGAGGCCGAAGTGAGAAGGGATACCGAGGCGGCGTGTCTCTTACCTGCTTCTGGCTCCCAAATTAGGGGGTGACTGGGAGCAAGACCAGACACTTTGTTCCTCTCTCTGAATCTAGGTGCTTCTGCTCAGGAGTGTTTGCTGATCTTGGAGGACAAAGAAGGAAGGTGACCAGCCTGACCACACACAGGAAGGAACTTTGCAGAGTTTTTTTTTTCCTTTTCTTTTTTTGGGTCACACCCAGCAATGCTCAGCGATTATTCCTGGCTCTGCACTCAGGAATTACTCCTGGCGGTGCTCAGGAAACCATAGGGACGCCGGGAATCGAACCTGGGTCGGCCGCGTGCAAGGCAAATGCCCTCCCCACTGTACTATCGCCGGCCCCAACTTTGCAGATTTTGTCACATGTTCATGCTAGTTGATGGTCCAACTCTCCATTTGCAGAAGGGGAAACTGAGAATGTGGCGAGTCCAAAATGATGACCTGGCTAACAAATGAGAGTCCAGCTGAGAGCTTCAGCCTTATGGGGGGGGGGGAGTGCAGAGGAGCAAGGGGGGAAACAGCGACGCTCAGGGGTTACTCCTGGCGGTGCTCGGGGATGATATGGGATGCTCGGTATTGAACCCATGCTGACCGCGTGCAAGGCAAACGCCTTCCCGCTGTGCTATTGTTCCAGCCCTCCAATGTCACCTGCAGATGAGGCAGAATGTCTCTCTCCACTCTCTAACCACTTGGTCTTCCCTCCTGTCTGCCTCCGAGTGGACTTCACAACGCCCAGTGAGGAGCTGCCGGGGGTGTCTGTGCACGTCTGTCCAGACGGCGTCTCTGCAGGGATCATTGTACAGGCTCAGCCTGCGCTCGGGCTGTGGGGACAGAGCCTGCGCCTGCCACGCTGCTCTGCCCTGGGGCCTGTGCGCATGCAGGGACTCTGGGAGAACAGAGCCCCTCCCTCTCTTTACTGAACATCCTGCCCCCAGCACCCACTGGTCCATGGATACAGCTACAGAACCTAAAAGGCAAATCCAAGGACAGCCAGAGCAGGTTCTCTGTGGCCAGGGAGGGGAGGCTGTGAGACAAACAGCCTTCCGTCAGTCAGACAGGGAGGAGATTTGTGGGTCAAAGTATGCCAAGGCATTCTCTAGAAGCCCAGACCTTTCCTGCACCTTGAACCCCAGTCACGTACAGTACAAACACTGCCGGCCCCCAAACAGCTGCGGTGGCTTTTCAACTCTCTTTCCTTCCCTCTGTCCCTCCCCAAGGTGTGGCCAGGTGTGTCAACCCATACAGGGCCAGTCCCACGCCCAGCTCCTCCACTTGTGAGCTGGCCACGAGTGTGCTTCTCCGAGCATCATGTTGGTGTTATGCTCACCCCGGGGCCCTGAGTGGCATTCTTCTGCCTATAACTCCTCTAGGAGGTGGAGGTTGATGCTTACTGCGCTCATGTGAGGGCTGCTGGAAACCAAAGTCGGGAGGGGCTTTCGGAAATACAAAGTGTTCAGCAAACCTAAATGGCATCTTTCGGGCAGCCTGGCCTCCTCCTTCCTTTCCTTTCTCCACTGTCCCTGTCAGTGTCAGCCAGAATCACCGTCCAACCCTATGTCCTCTCCCAGCCTGTGCTGCCCTTACCTGGATGCTGCTGCTCCTTGTGTAAGAGGGGCCACACCCAGTAGAGCTTGTGCCACCAGAGCCCCCGATAGTGCTAGGTGCTGGGGGTGGGGTTATCTGGTGGAGGTGTCTGGTGGGTCGAGGAGGTGCTGGGATTTGAACTCAGGGCCTTGTGTGTGCTGGGTTCAGGCCCTATCATTTAGACTATCTCCCAGCCTGGTTCTTGTTATTCCGGGTTCTAAGAAATTATTAACTCCCAGGGCTGGCACGATAGTACAGCAGGTAAGGGGCTTGCCTGGCATACAGCAGCCCCCAGATGGTCTCCCAAGCCTGTAATGAGGGATCCTTGAGAGCACAGCCAAGACCAAGGCCTGAGCAGGGCTGGGCCTGGCCCAAACAAACAAACAAACAAGAAGCCCACCTTGTCTGCCCTCCTCTCTGGTCATATCCTCTTGCCATTTAGGGGGACCATTTTGTGGTCTGGTAGTGACGAGCAGTCCAGGGTGGGAACCAAGACACTGTGACTATGTGACTATGCCCCCTCCCATGAGACTGGCGGGGCTCCTTCTTCCCATCAGTAAATAGAGTTTCCCATCTTTCCTCCCTCTAAAGTTTTTGTTTGTTTATTTTTGGCTTTTTTGGGTCACAGCTGGAGATGCTCAGAGATTAGTCCTGGCTCTGCACTCAGGAATTGCTTCTGGCAGTGCTCAGGGGACCATATGGGATGCTGTAAATCAAACCCAGGTCAGTGGTGTGCAAGGCAAACGCCCTCCCACTGTACTATGGCTCTGGGCCATTTGTTTGGTTGGGTTGGGGGAGTTACTCCTTCAGTGCTCAGAGATCATTCCTGTTCTGAGACCCACATGGTGTCGGGAGCTAACACAGGCCCCTTGCACAAAACCTGTACTCAGCGCATTGAGCTATTGCTCCAGCCCCTCTAAATAGGTTTTTGAGTTTGTGGGTAGGAATGTATTTTGAGGGACTGGAGAAACAGTACAGCAGGTAAGGCGCTTGCCTTACACATGGCTGACCTGGTTTTGATCCCCAACATCCCATATGATCTCCCAAGCACTGCCAGGACTGGTCATAAGTAGAGAGCAGGGGCGTCTCCAGATGTGGCTCCAAAACAAACAAACAAAGTGCATTTTGGGAAGCACAGAGGAAGGAAAGGTCTAAGGTGCTGGCTGACCACTCCTCAAGGAGTGATGAAAACTGGAAAGCAGTTGCCTTCCAGTAGCCCGGGAAGCTTCTGATGGGACCATTTATAGAGCAGCTTTGCAGAGGGAGTCTGGGGCTAGGGCGGGGAGGTTTGGGTTCTTCCGTGTGCTCACTGTCATGACCTGGGCTAGCCACCTCCCCTCTAAGCCTCGTGTTCTCCAGGGGCCGCAGCCAGGCGCTGCGCGTAGGGTGTTTGCCTTGCACATGACCGACCTGTGTTCCATCTGCATCAGCCCCTTTGGTCCCCCGAGCACCGCCAGGAGTAATTCCTGAGTGCAGGGCCAGGAGAAACCCCTGAGCACCGCCGGGTGCGACTCAAAAAGCCAAAAAAAAAAAAAAAAAAAAGAAGTCTTGGTTTCTCCAAATGCAAATTGCTGAGGGGAGGGTGAGAGAAGTCGCACTCCCAGGGACCCCTTCATCTGCGTTCTAGACAGTGCACCCAGACTGCGGGTCCACTTCACCTCGGGTGCCACGTGAGACACACTCGGACCAGGAAGCCCGTTTTACAGGGATCCGTGACCCTGCGGGGGGTGGGGGAAACCAAGTGTGGGGGGCGATGGGACCGGGTTCACCTCTAAGCCAGCCGTGTCCGGACCCCCTCACCTTGGCATGTCTCTTCTGAGCAGCCGCCTTTGGTGCTCTCCAGGCTCTGCCTGGGAAGGGATCCCACTGGGCGAACAGGCGATGGGGTCCCCAGCGCCCCACAGGTGCACCCAGGTAGATCGGCAGCGCAGAGGCGGGACGGAGCCTCAGCTCGGGGCTGGAGCTGCTCAGGGAGACCCCGGGAGCACATCTGTGACATGTAGGAATTCCAGGAGGGACGTGCCCGGACCCCGCGTTGCTCTCCCCAGTGCGGGTCCCTGATCCTGCGGCTCAGCCCTGCGGAGGCTCGGCTTAGGGTCACCCGCACCCACTTTTCCTCCACCCGCTCTGGTTTGCGGGAAGCTCCCCCGTGCCCTCCGCGAAGCCAGCTCAGCCTTGCGACTCTGCCCGCGCCCCTTACCTGCGTCTGCTCGTGCCCCCTGAGCTCGCGGTGACCCCCTCAAGTCCCCAGCTCTGCGCTGGCACCTGCGCTCCGCCGCCCGGCCCGCGCGCCGCGGGGCTTCTGCGCTGCGGCCGCGCTCGGCTCCCGTGTCCCTCCCGGCCACGTCCACGCCCCCGCGGCGCCCGGCCCCCAGCACACCCCTGCTCCTCCGCCCCGCGGCCTCCGACCCTTCCGTCCCCTGCAGCTCCCGCTTCCTGCGCTCAGGACAGACCGCCTCTGGCTCTGGGGCTTGCGGAGAGGGCGCGCTCCGGAGCGCCAGGCCGCGCCCGGATCACGCCAACAAGCCCGGGATCAGTTTGGCATCTGGCATCACCTGGGGATGGGGTGCCGGCCCCCCATGCGTCTGTCACAGAGCGACGTTAGGGTCAGATGGAACCTTAGAATCCCGAAAAAGCTGGACGGTCTCCGGAGAAATGCCTCGGTTGTAAACACTCTTTCCAAGCGGATCACAGGGGCCCAGTTTAGGGAAGGGGCTTGCCCGTCTGCGCCCAAGGTCCTCACGGATTCTGAGGGGTTTTTTGGTGTGTGTTTTTTTTTCTTTTTGGGTTACACCCGGCAATGCGGGGGGTTACTTTTGACTGTACTCCTATCAGGAAGGATAATACAGTGGTGAACCACTTGCCTTGCACGCTGCTGATCTCAGATCAATCTACAGATGGTCTCCTGAGGCCTGCCGGGAGTCTCCGGAGCACAGAGTAAGGAGTAACCCCCTGAGCACTGCCACCCACAAGCAAATAAACAGAAATGGTTGCAATCAGAGAAGACGTCCAGGTGGGCTCCCCGGGTCTGGTCAATGGCAAATATGAAATCTAACAGCCCAGAATTTGCTCTTTGAAACCCTTGTCCCCTCCCTTTTCCCCAACCTCCCTCCCTTCCTTCTTTCTTCCCTCCCTCCCTCCCTCTTTCTTTCTTTCTTTCTTTCTTTCTTTCTTTCTTTCTTTCTTTCTTTCTTTCTTTCTTTCTTTCTTTCTTTCTTTCTTTCTTTCTTTCTTTTCTTTCTTTCTTTCTTTCTTTCTTTCTTTCTTTCTTTCTTTCTTTCTTTCTTTCTTTCTTTCTTTCTTTCTTTCTTTCTTTCTTTCTTTTTCTTTTCTTTCCTTTCTTTCCTTCCTTCCTTCCTTCCTTCCTTTCTTTCTTTCTTTCTTTCTTTCTTTTCTTTCTTTCTTTCTTTCTTTCTTTCTCTTCTCCTCTCTCTCTCTCTCTCTCTCTCTCTCTCTCTCTGTCTTTGGGGGTGCCACACCTGATTGTGAACAGGAGTTACTCCTGGCGCTACACTCAGGTATCACTCCTGGTGGCTTCATGGACCATATGGGATGGTGGGGGATCTAACTTGGGTCAGCCACATGCAAGCGTCATACCCACTGTACTATCAATCTTGCCCCTTCTCTCTCTCTCTCTCTCTCTCTCTCTCTCTCTCTCTCTCTCTTCTATCTATCTATCTCGGAAAGTAGAAAAGAAGCTCCCCAAGTGGGGAGGACTGAGCTTAGTACAGGACTAGGTCTCTTGAGGGCAACCCTTCTCTTGAGGGTAGCATAACATTCTGCTAATGGGGTGAGGGACTGGCTGACTCCGATGCTGTTTCTGACCACTAATGAGGTTCCTTTGTTCTCTCCGGGGCTGTTCTCTGCTCAGCACAGAAGTGGGGAGACTCTTGACCTTTGCAACTTCTCCCAACTCTGACCTTTGAAAGTTCTGCCAGCACCAGCCTGGCCGCCGGAGGGGCAGTGCACTAGTCATGAGTCCAACAGGGTGTATGCTTCTGGGGTCTCAGAAGCCCCCCTCTCACCCACTGTCTCTAATTCCATGGCTGATGTGTGAGTGAACAGAGAGGGGTCTTTGTGGGGCGCTGCCACCCACCACACACCCATGGGGGAGGAACAGACCAGCCTCCCTCACCAGGTGAACGTGGGCAAGTGTGCATCTGAGTCATCCCCTCTCCCCAGGCCAAGGGGTCAGCCATTCAACCCTGCGGGTGGTCTGTTGGCTGTGAAGATTAACTTTCCCAGCACTCGAAGGTTGGGCTGAGGAGGAGGAGCTGAGCGGCTCTGTGTAATGAGTCTTATAGAAGCCAACGTTTCCTGGGGCCCCGCAGGATCTCCCCCCCCAATATCCAGTCCCTCAAAGTGCTCACCAGATGTCTGTCACCTCCAGGCCTTTCCCCACACGTTTCCCTCCTCCGGAAACACCCTTCTTCCTAGGAACTCACCTTTAGAGGCTACCTCCTAGATCCATCCATGCCTGAAACCTATACCCAGATTTTTTAATTTTTGTTCTGTCTTCTTTTGTTTCTTTGTTATGGGTCACAGCTGGTGCTCAGGGCTTACTCCTGACTGTGCTCAGGGATCACTTCTGATAAAGGTTTGTGGACCACATGGGATTCTGGGGACTGAACCCAGGCAGGCTACATGCAAGGCAAGCACCTTATCCGCTGTACTATCTCTCTAGCCCACCCCCGACTTTTTTTATTAATTTATTTACTTATTTATTTTGCTTGTTGGGTCACACCTGGCAATGCTCAGGGGTTACTCCTGGCTCTTCGCTCAGGAATTACTCCTGGAAGTGCTGGGGGACCATATGGGATGCCGGGGATTGAACCTGGGTCAGCTGCATGCAAGGCAAACGCCCTACCCGCTGTGCTATTGTTTTGGCCCCATCCCCCACTTTTTTATTTTATTTTATTTTTTTGCTTTTTGGGTCACACCCGGCAATGCTCAGGGGTTACTCCTGGCTCTGCACTCAGGAATTACTCCTGGCGATGTTCAGGGGACCATATGGGATGCTGGGGGATCGAATCAGGGCCAGCACAGGCTGGCCGCATGCAAGGCAAATGCTCTACCCGCTGGGCTATTGCTCCGGCCCTGTAATTTTTAATAACAAGATTTGAGATGCAAGTTGTGCTCTGTAAATGGACAAGGAAGCCCAGAGTTGAGGAACAAACAGAATTCATGGTCAGAATCCATTTGTCGACTCAGTGTGCCTGTCTGGGCAGCTGCTCTGTGGGAGGCCCTGATGCGGCCTGTGGGGTCAGTCCCTGGTCAGGGCTGACTTGGTATAAGCTTAACACAGGGTGGCACTGCCCAGTGGGCAACAGGATAAGGCTGGCGAGAGCCTCCCAGAGGAGGTTTCCAGGAGCACAGATGATATAGATGTCATATCTTTGGGGACAGACTCCAGTTTAAGATGAGGATAAATGCTCTACAGAGCAGAACGAAGCAGGAAGTAAATGCTGCCAGGGAGATGGTACAGGAAGTAATGCACTTGCCTTGCATGCAGTTGAAGCAGTCCACCCTGATGAGTCCCCAGCCCCAATATGATCTCCCGAGGGGACATTCCTGAGCACAGAGCCAGGAGTAGACCCTGAGCACCACTGGGTCCCCACATCCCTACAAAGAAAGACAGAAAAAGACAGGGGACCAGGGTTCTATCCCAAGCATCTACAGGGTCCCTGAAGCTGGTGATTTGAGTTCAGAGCCAGGAGTATGGACTCCTGGAGGAGTCCAGGAAGAGGAGAGGGAGGAAGAGGAGGAAGAGGAGAGGAGGAGGAGAGGAAGGAGAAGGAAAAGGAGGAGGAAGAGGAGGAGGAGGAGGAGGAGGAGAAAGAAAAGGAGGAAGAGGAGGAGAAGGAAAAGGAGGAGGAGAAGGAGAAGGAGGAGGAGGAGGAAGAAGAGGAGGAAGAGGAGGAGGGAGGAAGAGGAGGAGAAGAAGAGATCATTTTATTTGACTTGATTATTCCAGGATTCATAGATCATAGCAGCAACGGTCACAGCGAGGAGGGCATTTGCCTTACATGCAGCCAACCCAGGTTCAATACCTGGCATCCCGCGTGGTCCCCTGAGCACTGCCAAGAGTAATTCCTGAGTGCAGAACCAGAAGTAAGCCCTGAGCATCGCTGAGTGTGACCCCCACCAAAAAAAAAAAAAAAAAAAAAAGGACAAGACTGCTGTGGTCCCTAAGGGGCTACAATCTGCTCCAGGGCCCAGCGGCCACTCCACCCTTAGATGAGAACACCCCCTCAAGCCCCCAACACCTATGTCAGCCCCTCTCATGGTCTCTTATTTCTTGAGTTTGTTTGAAACAACTGAAAGCGTATATGTTCTTCTCTGACACCAGCACAGTATTACAATAGCCAAGATCTGGAACTAACCCAAACGCTCAGTGAAAGATGGGGAGATAAAGAACATGGGGGTACAGCTACACAATGGAACTGTGCTTGCTTCTGCAACAACATGGCAACCGTGCTAAGTAAGTCGGAAAGAGAAAGACAAATACTGGATGATGGCACTCAACTACGGGAAATAAGCAAGGGGACAGGAGAAAACACTCCTTGATGCTGGACAGACTTCAGTAACTGATATAAAGTATCTGCAGCATGGAAAGGTCCCAGCTCAGATGCAGAAGACTTTACCTTTCTTCCTGGAAGCAGTGAGGCCACAAAATGGGGAGCTCAAGCTATTTACATTCAATAGTGTCTAAAATGGCACTTTCCAATATGGCGGCCACATGCTACAAATTTGACCATCTGCATAGCCCAAATAAGGAGTGCCGGAATTGTAAAATACACATAGACAAGCCCTAATTTAGTATGAAAGAAAAATCAATGCAAACAACTTGGGTGGCCGGGCCATTCTCTGTGGCACTCAGGAAATCCTACTGGCTGTGTGCTCAGGAGTCAGTAATGGCAGTGCTCAGGGCCTCACTCAACTGGGTAGGTTACATGCAGAGCAAGTACCGTTACTACGTGCTCTCTGGCTCCTGAACATTATTATTTTTTCTTTTTGGGTCACACCTAGCAATGCTCAGGGGTTACTCCTGGCTCTATGCTCAGGAATTGCTCCTGGCGGTGCTTGGGGACCATCTGGGATGCCGGGGATCGAACTCGGGTCGGCTGCGTGCACGGCAAACAGCTGTGCTATCGCTCCCGCCCACATTTTTATATTGACAACTTTGGGGCCTATTAGGTTAAAATGCTACTAAAATGTCCCATATGTCTCATGTGGCTGCCAGAAAGCACAAAACTACAATGTGGCTTACATTCATTTCTACTGCACAATGCTGGTGTCAGGACAGACCAAGTACCCATAGAGGGTTAACAACTTGCTCACAAAGCCAGGACTAGAACCAGCTTACCCACCTTCTCATCCGAGGCTCCTTCTGCGGAGTGTCAGTGGGTAGGGACGACCCACATTCCCGCTTACCTAGTACAGGGCTTCACCTATTAGGAGCATTTGTACAATGTGAGAAATGACGGTGTCACTTCCAAATTTGAGTCATAGAGACACTGAAACTTTGACCTCACTGGCTTTTGGGGAATCCAGTTCTGGACCACAAGAACATTCCAGCTGGGAAGACAGTTAAAGCAGCGAGAGTGAATGCTTTGCCTTCTGCAGTTCTGGGTTTAATCCCTGCTACTATCATGAGGAATGAGCCCAGAGCACCAGGCCGGAAGGAGGCCCCATGCCCCCCCAAGTTGGGTGCCAAACAAAAACTCTCCATATCCCAACCACAGAAACTAGGCGTCTTCTTATTGCTGAAGTCATTGTTTTAGAATGACTTGTTATCCAGCAACAGAAAACTAATATACACATTTATGAATGTAGGGGGTCTCACATTCCTACATAAAAACGTTTCTTATCTTTGGTATTTGTGCAACGTGAGAAAAAGTTGTACCTAACCCCCCCACATCCTCCACCCCGAGTTCTGGACTAGTTTAGGTTTACCTCATGAAAAACAGTTATCTGGCTTGGGAATTTCAACCAGGAAGACAGGATCTGATTTTTAAAGTGATCTTGTCCTTTATTGTAGCATCCAGAGCGCTTGAGAATGAGGGGCCAGAGAGACAGTACAGTAGGTAGGGAGCTGCCTTGAATGCAGCTGACCCGGCATCCCATATGGTCCCCTGAGCACCACCAAGAGTGATTCCTGAATGCAGAGCCAGAAATAATCTCTGGGTATCATGAGGAGTGGCCCCCTGGAAAAAAAAGAGCTCTTGAAAATGAAAAACCAACTCATTCAATCAACTTCAATTGGACTGCCAGGTTCCTACACAATCACAGAACGTATGGCCAGAATCATCTGATTAAATGCCATCCTGAAGAAGTAATAGTTGAGAAACAACATCCATATTGAAGTAATAAATAGCTGGGAAGTGACGTCTAGATTTCTCAGAGCTCTGACAGCGGATCGACAGCGCCTTGTCATGACAGACAGGTCAATGAACGCCTGGATTTTACAGAGCACGTCTGCTTCTCGTGTTTCCGACCTCCTTTGTGGCTGGAGAAGGTAGGGTCCAGCAGAGGACTGGTGGAGACAAAGGGTCAGTGTTCAAAACGGCCCCCAGACTCAGGGGGAGTGAAGGAGGAGGTGGGGACGTGGCTGGTCTTTCGCCAGGGTGGCCTTCTGCGACGAGCCTGCACTTGTAGGTCTCCTGAAAGGCGTCAAGGAAACGCGGCATTACTTCGTCCACACTGAAGTGCCTCTGGAGCTCCTGACTCAGGGACGTGACACCGGTGCCCACCAGCCGCAGGGCACAATATGCTCAAACCACGTGAGGTCGGTGGAACAGTTCAGAGCCAGGCCATGGGACGTAATGTGCCTTCCACAGCGGACTCCTGTAAGACAACCAAAGGTCTTATTTAGGTATTTTATCCTGGTTTGGTCACATCCGGCGGTGCTCAGGCGTTACTCCTGGCTCTGTACTCAGGAAGTGCTTGGCAGTGCTTGGGGGACCCACCAGATGGGATGCCGGGCAGCACCGTGGACTGAACTCGGGTCAGGCACACTAACCCCTCTCATTTCACCGCCACATACGTGTATTAAAATAACTAACTTGCCATTATAATTCACGGGGAACAAACTGGCAGTTCACGTCTCTTAAGGAAAACTGTTGGACAAGATGACCTTTGAGGGTCCTTTTTAGCTCTGAATGGATGGGCCAAGTTTTTAAACCGCATTAAGGTCGCAGGCAGCGCGGGTACAAGGCCCCGCCCCGGCCCCGCCCCGCCCCACCCAGGCCCCGCCCCCGTCCAGGCCCGCCCCGCCCAGGCCCCCCCCCCCCGCCCCGCCCCCGGCCTCGTCGCTCACCGATCGCGCAGATCTTGCGCTCCCCGAGCCAGACGCCGGTGTAGGGCGGGGGCCGCGCGCGGGCGCCGGGCAGGCCCTGCAGCTCGCACAGGCGCACGGCGCAGGCCTCCAGCGCCGCTACGTGGGTGCGCAGGCGCAGGCCGAGGCGCCGGAGGTCGAGCACCGGGTGGCAGAGGAGCTGGCCCGGGCCGTGGAAAGTGGCCAGGCCGCCGCGGCCCGTGGCGCGCACCTCGGCGCCCAGGGCCCGCAGCCGCGCCACCTCCTCGGGCGTGAGCCCGCCCCGCAGCCCGGCCGTGTACACGGGCCCCGCGGGCTCACACACCAGCAGCGCGCCCGCCTCCTCCGGCCCCGACGGGGCGCCGGTGCCCGGCCCGGCCTGCAGCCGCCGCAGCCAGCCGTCCTGCAGCGCCAGCAGCTCGGCGTACGGCACCCGGCCCAGCGGCACCAGGCGGACCGCGGGTGGCTGCATCGTGCCCGCCGGCTCCGCCACGCCCCGCCCTCGGCCCCGGACCTGGGGCGTGTCCCGAGGGGCGGGGACTCGGGCCCCTCCTGGTCCAGCCTCCTGGTCTGGACTGGGATCCCTGGAGACTGACGCGGAGACTCCCCCCAACCCCCAGTTTATTTCTGCAAGGAGAATTTGTGTCTGCTTGGGTTGTGCAGGTCGTGCCCTCGGTGGTTGGGGAAAATGATCTATCCGGGAATCAGTCTTTTTTTTTTATTTGCTTTTTGGGTCACACTCACCCCTGAGTTAACTCACGGGTTAACTCCCTGCTCTGCACTCAGGTGCTCGGGGGACCACATGGGGTGCTGGGGATCGAACCCGGGTCGGCAGCATGGAAGGCAAACGCCCTACCCGCTGGACTATCGCTTCAGCCCCAGTGTGGGAGATTCTAACTGCTGAGTTCCCCTGACGTCTCCCATGGGAACTGTGTGGCACACCTGTCCCCTTGGCCCCTGACACACAGCCCTGACTTTACTGAGCTTTCTTGCCAGTGCATTATTTTAAATTGTATTTATTTATTTATTTATTATTTATATTGAATCACCATGTGGTGGACCATTACAAAGTTGTTCATGATTGGGTTTCAGTCGTAGTGTTCCAGCACCATCCTCCACAGGTGCACACTTTCTAGCACCAATGTGCCCTGGTTCCCTCCCACCCTCACCCGCGACAACCTGCCTCTATGGCAGGCTCTCTCTCTCTCTCTCTCTCTCTCTCTCTCTCTCTCTCTCTCTCTCTCTCTCCCCTTGCACATTGTGGTGTGCAATGTACTGAAGGGTTCTTGTGTATATCACTTTATCTGCTTTCAATACTCAGTTCTAGTCTAGCGTTACTATTTCCAACTAATATTGGCAAACTCGTCCCTTCTCTTTTTTGTTTCTTTTTTGTATCACACCCGACAATGCTCAGGGGTTACTCCTGGCTTTACACTCAGGAATTGCTCCTGGTGGTGCTCAGGGGACAATATGGGATGGGGATCAAACCAGAGTCGGCAGCATGTAAGGCAAATGCCTTCCCTCCCCTCTGTGCTATTGCTGAGGCCCCTCCCTTCTCTACCTTACCTACCCTCTGCCACCCTCCCCCATACATGTGGTAAAATCCTACCAGTGACACTTGACAAGTCCTCCTGGCCCATTTTCCCAGACCTTGGATATTAGTCTTGTACTATTTTTTCTTTAAATCCCACAAATGAATGCTGTCATTCTATATCTGTCTTTTTCCTTCTGACTAATTTCACTCAGCATGATACTCTCCACATCCATCCATTTATAGGCAAATTTCATGTCTTCATTTTTCCTGACAGCTGCTGCATAGTATTCCATTGTGTAGATGTATCAATATTTCTTTATCCAGTTGTCTGTTCTCAGACACTCAGGTTGTTTCCAAATTCTGGCTATTGTGAATAGTGCTGCAATGAACATAGACTTGTAGATAGTGTTCCAGAAAGGCTGGACCAGTCAGCATTCTCATCAGCAGTGAATGAGGGTCCCGTCCTCACCCAGGGTGTTTTTTAAATTACAGTCTCATTACATAGATGTGGTTGATTGAATAATTGACCATGAGATTGGCCCCTATCTCTCTCTGGAGATCAGGCTGACTGACAACCCCAGGTGTCCACTCCATGGCTGGTCATTCCAGTGTTCAGACTCCATCCTGACTTACTTCATCAGAAACTCAAATATATGATCCAAAGAGTCCATAATAAAAAAAAATGTCCAATTGTGTGTGAAGTTCTGCAGAATCAGGGACAAAGGCTAGTCAGATTCTTTATCACATATTAAGTATATTGAGACCCATCCACTTCAGACCCATAGCTGCGCTGCTCGGCCGGCCTATGTGGAAGCAACCCATGGAGCTGACCTCCCAGTAAGGGGCTCGGCCGTCCCCTGGCCGAGTCCAACATTGCTCCAAGGGTTTGCTCTCATGAGCGGGGAGAGACCATGCTGGCCGGACTCGCAGTGGAGTTTTGGGCCCTGCCCTTTCCTCCACCTCCATGCCAGTTGCCCCGGAAGAGAGAGACCCACCCACGCCAGACCTACATGCCCCTTGGCGCGCGTGATATTTTTATAGGATACTGAATTTTGCGTAAGGTTCTTCCCAATTTCTTTCACATTTATACATAGTAAACAGTTATATACATGTTTTAACTGATACCAATTAGCCTGGCAAGAAGCCAGAGCAAACCACACATCATGCAGTTAGTCATTCTCAACATCTAGACTCCATAGTTCCTCAGAGCTCCATCCAAGAGAAAACCTGATCTTCCCACTTTAAGTTTCATCAGCAAATGCTCTGGTTGAGAGCCTTCTACTGAGACTATACCACCTACACGGTAAAGCCTGGCAAGATACCATGTTTTATTTATTTTTTTATGCCAAAGACTAGTAACTATTATGGACCTCAGTTCCATAACCTGAAGAATGGTTTCAGGCTCCTCCTGTCCCTGTAGCAAGTAGATGCCCTTGGGTTGTACTTGCTTGTGACAGGACTAATAGAGATGTTACTAGTGCCCACTCGAGCAAATCGATGAACAATGGGAAGACAGTGAGACAGTGACAGATGTCTTGATTGCTTCTGTTTTACAGATAGTTAGAGGTTGTATAGAGTCACACGGCTAATAACTAGCAGAACTGAAACTCAGATCCTGGTACATATGGTCCTTATATTGGTACTATTTTCTATTATTTACATTATAGCTCTATAAAAATGACTGCTGTATTAATAAATTACTGGAAAAACCTCAAAGGTGATTCTGAAAATTTCTAGTTATGGAACTGACAGTGATCAAGTCCTTTCTAAGAACTTCATTGATATTAGACACAATTTTTAAAAAAAAATATTATACCATGTGAGATATATAATTACAAGGATGTTCATCTTTGGGTCTCTGCCATACAGTGTTCCAGCACCCATCCCTCCACCAGTGCCAAGTTCCCACCACCCATATCCCAAATGCGTCCCCCCCAACCCTGCCTGCCCCTATTGCAGGCACATTTTATTTCTCTATCTCTTTGTTTCTGTCCCTGTATTTCTCTCTCTCTCTCTCTCTCTCTCTCTCTCTCTGTTACACTTCGTGGCATGCCCTACAGATATTAACAATGTATGATTTCTCTATGTGCATATTCAATAGTTCTAGTGTGACATCATAATTCCTCATTCCTCATAACCTCTCCAGTTTGTTGCAATTAGAATGATCATTACAGTGTATAAATGAGAAAGATCCTGGGAAGGACCTGGTCCTAAATTCCATTATAGTGTAAGATTGTTGTGCAGCCATGCACCAGCTCAGCTGTAGATCTGGAGTGTCTGTCTTCTGGCAGTTGGCTGTGGCGGCTGGGAGCTCAGGGCCACACCCACCGACCTGGAGTCTCAGGAATGGGTGGAGAGGCCCAAATCCCTGCTCCAAGTTCGGAGAGGGTGGCCAATTGCATGCTGAGCGAGTGCTAGGAGCTATGTAGGACACGGCCAGGGGCTTAGACACAATTTTTATATCATCAATCTCCAGTGGCCTGTGTCAATATCATTTGTGCAACAATTTTTAAATTCATTATTTTTTTTTTCTTTTTGGGTCAAACCCAGCAATACTCAGGGATTACTCCTGGCTCTGCACTCACGAATTACGGCTGGTGGTGCTTGGGGGACCGTATGGGATGCCGGGGATCAAAACTGGATCAGATGCTTGCAAAGCAAATGCGCTATCTGCTGTACTATCTCTCTGGCCCCATAAATTCATTAAAATTTTAAGCATTCTATTTATTTATTTACTTACTTATTTATTTACTTATAGGGGATCACACCTGGTAATGCTCAGGGGTTACTCCTGACTCACCACTCAGTCAGGAATTACTCCTGGTGGTGCTCTGGGAACCATATGGGATGTGAGAGATCAATGTCGGCCGCATACAAGGCAAATGCCCTACCCACTGTACTATCGCTCTGGCCCCATGAATTTTAAACACTTTAATGAATTAAAAAATTTGCTTTAAAGTAATTTTTTGCTTGATCACTTGATCACTTGAATTTCGTTATTCATTGATTTGCTCAAGCGGGCACCAGTAACATTTCCATTGAACCCTATCACATGCCAATGTAGCCCAATGGCATCTGGTTAATTCAGGAATATGAAGAGCCTCAAACCATTCCTTCAGGGTCTTTACAAGGAAGTCTGACCATCTTGTAGGTGGGCGGCCACGTGATCTTTTGACATCCCGTGGGATCCAGTCGGTAATGGCTCTAGTCCAGTGGTTGTCTCCAAATCAAATTACATGTCCAGCCCATCTGATTTTCGATGCCTTGGCAAATGAGACAGCGTCCCTGATTCTGGAATAGCAAGAGGTCAGAACTCCAGATTCCTTCTCTCACTTGAGTGAGCCGTGATATTCCAAGCATAGCTCTTTCGATTCCTCTCTGGGAGACCCAATTCTCATCCTGTTTTCTTAGGGCCCAGGTCTCTGAGGCGTATGTTAATGCAGGAAGAATGGTGGAGTCAAAGATATGTGCCCAGAGCCGGAGGTTCTTTGTCCTTTTAGCTATTTCTTCGATGCCTTTGAAGGCATTCCATGCTGCTCTCTTCCTCCTGCGCAGCTCAGGTTTTAGGTCGTTCATCATGTTGACTTCTCGACCTAGGTACACATAACTGCTGCATTCAGAGATGTTTGTTCCAGTGAGAGTGAATGGGGCCTCTGGAACTAGTTTATTTTTCATGAACATAGTTTTGTAGAGATTCAGCTGTAGACCTATCTTTCCACATTCTCGGTCAAAGTCAGCCAGCATTTGTGCCGCTTGGCTAATGTTTGGTGTTATTAGAACGATGTCATCAGCGAAGCGGAGGTGGTGTAGTTGCTTCCCATTATAATTGTTGCATGATATTCTCCAGGGTGGTGCAGAAGAGTTTTGGTGAAATGATATCACCCTGTCGAACCCCTCTTTTGACATCAATGATCACTTCTTTTTTTTTCTGAAAAGACATACACATCTATATTTATTGTGGTACAGTTTATAATAAATTTAAAAACAGCCAAGTATCCAACAAAAGATGAGTAGATAGAGAGGTTTTTTCTTCTTTTTTGGTATTATCTACAATGATCACTTCTTTGTAGAATGGTGAGATCCTGGTAGTGAATCTGTAATACAGCTCACGAAGCATATTGATGTATTGAGTTTGAACGCCCCTGTTTGGCTAGGGCTTCGATGACTGCTTCAGTCTCCACAGAATCAAAGGCTTTCTGTAAATCAATGAACGTGAGACAGAGCGGCATCTTGTACTCCCTACAAACCTCAATGAGCCTGGTTACTGTGTGGATATGGTCAATTGTGCTGAATCCTTTCCGGAAGCCAGCTTGCTCGTATGGTTGGCCTTCATCTAGTGTTCTGCCAATCCTGTTCAGGATGACTCGAGTGAACAGCTTGTAGATGATGGACAACAGGCAGATGGGGCAATAGTTGCAGATGTCATGAATGTCTTCCTTCTTGAACAGTAGAACTGTCCTGCTGGTTTTCCATTGGGAGGGCACCTTGCATTCAGACAGGTAGCATGTGAAGAGCCGAGCTAGTGTATTGATGAGTACCGACGGCAGATTCTTCAGGTGTTCGGGTCTGACTTTGTCTGGGCCTGGTGCTGTTCCCTTCTTTACCAATGAGATGGCATGTCGGATTTCAGAAGGGAGAACATTGGGAATGACATATCCATCCTGTGGAATTTGGTATGTGGGCAGGTGGATGTGGCTATCAAATAGATTTGAGTAGAAGTCCTGGGTAATCTTCTCCATTGCCTTTCTGGAAGATATGATAGATCCATCAGGGTGTCAGAGGGCAGTCATCTTGGTCTTATAGTTGGTGAAGGACAGGCCGGCAGTGCGAATACTTTTCCCGGCTTCTGCTGCATCTCCCAGTATTTCTGCTCTTCTGTCTTTGAGGTCTTCTTTTATCGCTTCTCTGCACCATTTAGCAAGCTTGGATGTTAGCATTTGATCTCCTGAGGCTCATGCCTTGCCACATTGGCGAATGAGCTCAAGAGTTTCTGAAGACAGGCGCCCTTTAGTGTCTTTCTCTCTCTCAGCATTCTTCGCACAATCATGGAGGTGCTGAACCAGTCGGTTGTTTCCAATTTTTTGCTATGTCAAATCAAATATATGGCAAGGATGTGATTTCTTAGCAATATATGGAATGCTGATTATTATACGTGTACTATTTTATTTTATTTTATTTTATTTTATTTTATTTTATTTTGCTTTTTTTTGGGTCACACCCGGCAATGCCCAGGGGTTTCTCCTGGCTCTGCACTCAGGAATCGTTCCTGGTGGTGCTCGGGGAACCATATTGGATGCCAGGGATCGAACCCAGGCTGGCATGGGCCGGCCGCATGCAAGGCAAACGCCCTACCCACTGGGCTATCGCTCCACCCCCACGTGTACTATTTTAATATATCCACAGCTGCTCTAATTGCACATAATGGGAATTCAGAGCTGGTTCATCCCAGATTGGCTCATTGTGTATTAAGGGTGACTTAGCAGCCAGTCCTAGGGCTGTGTCATTGCTCAGTGACAGGGACTCTGACATAGGTTACATTGCAGAGCTGCTTCTTGGAGTTGTCCAATACAATAGACATGACCTGTGAGTTAGGGGGAAGAGCTTGTGCTCACTGCTCGGTCAGAAGGAACAGGTATCAACATACTCAATGCCCATACTCAGAACTGTCACTTAGCCACAGCGAGCTTTGAGAAGTCAGCTAGGCGGCCTTGTCAAATAACCAGTAAAAACTAAAGAATGAAATTGATATGGATTTATCTTGGCAAATACATCACTGTATCATTGTATCACTGTCTTCCCGTTGATCATCGATTTGCTCAAGTGGGCACCAGTAACATCTCCATACGTCCTGTCACATGCTAGTGTAGCCCAAGGGCATCTGCTCGCTCTAGGAACAAGAAGAGCTTCAAACCATTTGTCCAGGTCATGGGATTGAGGTCTATAATTGTTACTGGTTTTTGGCATATCAAATACAACACAGGTAGCTTGCCAGGCTCTGGCTTGCAGGTGGGATACTCTTGTAGTCACCTCTCATCTCTCAGTGCATTTACTGATGAACTGCGTGGCCGCAAAGCAGCTGCTTGAGCTGGGCTTCTGATCAGCTCTTCTAATATATAAAATATATTTCATATTAATAATATAAATTTAAATGTTTATGTTATGGGGAAAAATTGGAAGCCTTCCCCTGAGATCAGGGAAAAGACAAGGTTGCCCACTCTCACCTCTTTTATTCAATATAGTACTGGAAGTACTTGCCATAGCAATCAGAGAAGAAAAGGACATAAGGGCATCCAGATAGGCAAGGAAGAAGTCAAGCTATCATTATTCACAGATGACATGATATTATACCTAGAGAACCCTAACTCTCTATCAAAAAACTCCTAGAAACAATAGACACATATAGTAGGTGGCAGGCTACAAAATCAACACCCAACAGTCGGTGGCTTTCCTATATACAAATAACAAAAAGAGAAGAAAGGGATATTAAGGAAACTATTCCATTCACAATTGTGCCACAGAAAATCAAATACCTAGGAATCAACTTAACCAAGTGTGTAAAGGACCTGTACAAAGAAAACTACAAGACACTGCTCCAAGAGATAAAAAAGAGGACACACGGAAATGGAAACATATTCCCTGCTCATGGATGTGGGGAATCAACATTGTCAAAATGGTAATGCTCCCTAGAGCTCAGTACAGATTCAATGCAGTCCCTATAAGGATACCCATGACATTCTTCAAAGAAATTGACCAAACACTCCTGAAATTTGTATGGAACAATAAACCCCCCAAGGATAGCTAAAGCAATCCTCGGGAAAAAGAAGATGGGAGGCATCACCTTTCCCAACTTCAAACTGTACTACAAGGCAGTAGTAATTAAAACAGCATGGAATTAGAATAAAAACAGACCTGTGGACCTATGGAATAGAATTGAGTATCTGGACACCCAACCTCAAACACATGATCATTTAATCTTTGATAAAGGTGCAAAGAGTCCAAAACGGAGTAAGGAAAGCCTCTTCAACAAGTGATGTTGGGAAAACTGGGCAGCGACATGTAAAACAATGAATTTGGACCTGTGTCTAACACCATGCACAAAAATCAGATCAAAATGGACTAAAGATCTCAATATCAGACTTGAATCCATAAAGTACGCTGAAGAAAATATAGGAAAAACCCTCCACGACATTGAAGCTAAAGGCATCTTCAAGGGTGAAACATCATTAACAAAGCAACTAGAAGAAAAGATAAACACATGGGACTACATGAAACTAAAAAGCTTCTGCACCTCAAAAGAAACAGTGACTAAGATACAAAGACAGTTCACAGAATGGGAAAGAATATTCACCCAATACCCATCTGATAAGGGCTTAATATCCAGGATATATCAGGCACTGGTAGAACTTTACAAGAAGAAAACAAACAACCCCATCAAAAAATGGGGAGAAGAAATGAACAGAAACTTCAACAAGGAAGAAATTCGAATGACCAAAAAATATATGAAAAAATGATCATCATCACTAATCATCAGAGAGATGCAAATCAAAACAACAATGAGATATCATTTTACACCACAGAGACTGGCACATATTCAAAAGAGCAAGAACAACAAGTGCTGGCATGGATGTGGGGAAAAGGGAACACTCATCCATTGTTGGTGGGAATGCCAGCTGGTACAGCTTTTCTGGAAAACAATATGGACATTCCTCCAAAGACTAGAAATCGAACTCCCATTTGACCCAGCCATACCACTCCTGGGAATCTACTCTGGGAAGCCAAAAATGTGCAGTGGAAACACCATCCCTACTTTTATGTTCATAGCAGCATTATTCACAATAGCCAGAATCTGGAAGCAACCAGAGTGCCCGAGAATTGATGACTGGATAAAGAAGCTTTGGTACATCTACACAATGGAATACTATGCAGCTGTCAGGAAAAATGAAGTTATAAAATTTCCCTATAAAGGATGGACATGGAGAAGATTATGTTGAGTGAAATTAGCCAGAAGGAGAGAGACAGATACAGAAAGACTGCATTTGTTTGCATGACATAAATATATATGTACATATTATGATACCAATATCCAAGGTCAAGTGAAACATGTATCAGGAGGTCTGTTCAAAGATGGAAATTATCACAAAAAGTGTGGGAATCAGAGGCTAGGTAAGACAGAAAATTGAACAGAGTGCTAACAATTGTCAAAAGTACTAATACCAACCTAGAACTGAGGTTTAAATACAGGCAAAAAGATACACATGACAACCCTTTAATGTATGTTCTGTAATCCATAGTCTGGAGGGGAAGGAAGAGAGAAAGAGAGAGAAAGGGAAAGAAATAAAGAACCTGCCATGGAGGCGGGCTGGGGGAGGGGGGAGGGAACTGGGAAAGTTGGTGGTGGGAGATGGGCACTGGTGGAGTGATGGGTGCTGGAACACTATATGACCATACCCCAAATATGAACTTTTTAATTGTATATTTTTAATTGTATATCTCACGGTGGCATAATAAAATACTTTAAAAAATAAATGTTCATTTTATTTTATGATGTGTAGGATCAAGCCCAGGTTATCAGTGTATGTGACATATATATGCAACCTGAAGAGCTGTATTTCAAACTCAAATATTTATTGGTTTATTGAGCGTTGCTGTTTTGTTTTGGGGTTTTTTGGGGAGCCACATCTGTGGTGCTCAGGGCTTACTCCTGGCTATATACTTAGGGATCATTCCTTGTGGGCTCAAGGAATTGTATGGAGTGCCAGGATCAAATCCAGATTGGCCGTGGGAAAGCAAACTCCTTGGCTGCTATATGGCTCCAGCCTCAAATACTCATCACTTGATCACTTGATCACTTGAATCCCGTTATTCATCGATTTGCTCGAGCAGGCACCAGTAACGTTTCCATTTGACCCTATCATGTGCCAGTGTAGCCCAATGGCATCTGCTTGCTTCAGGAATACAAAGAGCCTCAAACCGTTCATTCAGGGTCTTGACGAAGGAGTCTGACCATCTTGTAGGTGGGCAGCCACATGATCTTTTGACGTCCTATGGGATCCAGTTGGTAAGGGCTCTGGTCCAGAGGTCATCTCCAAATCGCATTACATGTCCAGCCCATCTGATTTTCGATGCCTTGGCAAATGAGACAGCGTCCCTGACTCTGGATCAGGGATTGTCGACTGTTGGGGAAGCTGCCGGGGTCCCCGACAGTGTCAGGACAGAAGTTCTCTTCTACCTCCGAGTACGCCGGGGAACAGCCGGTGCAGTTTCAAAAAGGCTTTTAATAGTACAAAAGCTCTTCCACAGCACTCCAATATAATGAACAAACTCTAGCTCTGGTCCGAAATTAGACCATACAAAAGAGCCTAAGTCTCCCACCAAAGAGAGAGGATCTCACCCGAGAAGAGTCCTACCCAGAAGAAGGAGCAAAAGGCCAAAGAGCAAAAAGCCAAAAGCCAAAAGTCAATAGCCAAAAGCAAAAGGCTGAGGAGCCAAAAACCACAGGAGCCAAAAAGCTGAAAGCTGAGGAGCCAAAAGCAGAAGGGGCCTCAAGTCAGTCCCCAGATATACACCAAAGTAATCCAGGGAGGGTCCTGTCAACAAAGAACTCTAAACAGAGTGTAGTGCCACACCCTATTGTAGGTATAAACAAAGATTATGCCAAGGACTAATCCCGAGATTATCTCTTATGTAAAACAATAGAGGGAGAGGGGGGCTGATATAAAGTAATACATCTTAATTTCATGAGCTTCATGTAATCTAGATGGTACCAACAAGGTCCTTCTTATTATAATCTGCACCAGGGTGATTCTGAGTATCTTGTTCTCCTGTACTGAAAGGGTCACACTCGCCTGCTTAGAGCAAACTAGTATGATCCTTCCTATAATCTTCCTATAGTCTCAACATAGCCAGGGTGGTAGTCTCCTGGTAAATTCTAACTGTCCCATGCTGGGTGCAGTGGGTATAAAGAGGAGCTGTGCCCAATCTAGAAAACATAGAAGTCTTAGTAGATGTATAAGTCAGAAGTTATTCAATCAAGGTGACTTCTGTAACTGCCACACCCTCTAGCAGTGTTTACATAGAAGAGAGGTTTCATTAGAATGAACCTTGGCTTAAATAGATTAAGCTGGGAGTGGGCAAAACAACAAAGCTCCCAGATTAGCTAAATCTGTCATCCAACAGTCCACAGAGGTCAGAACTCCAGATTCCTTCTCTCACTTGACTGAGGCATGATATTCCAAGCATAGCTCTTTTGATTCCTCTTTGGGAGACCCAAATAGGGTTCTCATCCTGCTTTTGTAGGGCCCAGGTCTCTGAGGCGTATGTTAATGCATTCTCAGGGAGAATGGTGGAGTCCAAGAGATGTGCCCAGAGCCAGAGGTTCTTAGTCCTTTTAGCTATTTCTTCGATGCTCTTGAAGGCGTTTCATGCTTGAAGGCACTTCCTCCTGCGCAGCTCAGGTTTTAGGTTGTTCATCATGTTGACTTCTTGACCTAAATACACATAACTGCTGCATTCAGAGATGTTTGTTCCATTGAGAGTGAATGGGGCCTCCAGAACTAGTTCATTTTTCATGAACATGGTTTTGTTGAGATTCACTGTAGACCTATCTTTCCATATTCTTGGTCGAAGTCAGCCAGAATTTGTGCCGCTTGGCTAATGTTTGGTGTTATTAGAACGATGTCATCAGCGAAGCGGAGATAGTGTAGTTGCCGACCGTCTATCTTCACTCCCATTCCTTCCCATTCTAATTGTCGCATGATGTTCTCGAGGGTTGCGCTGAAGAGTTTTGGTGTAATGGTATCATCCTGCCGAACCCCTTTTTTGACATTAATGATCACTTCCTTGTAGAATGGTGAGATCCTGGTGGTGAATCCGTAACACAGCTCATGAAGGATCTTGATGCATTGGTTTGAACGCCCTGTTTGGCTAGGATTTCTTTGACCGTGTCGGTCTCCACAGAATCAAAGGCTTTCTTTAAATCTATGAACATGAGACAGAGAGGTATCTTGAACTCCTTACAAACCTCAATGAGCTTGGTTGCTATGTGGATATGGTCATTGTGCTGAATCCTTTTCGGAAGCCAGCTTGCCCGCATGGTTGCCTTTCATCTAATGTTCTGCCAATCCTGTTCAGTATGACTCGAGTGAACATCTTGTAGATGACGGACAACAGGCAGATGGGGCAATAGTTGCCAATGTCATGAATGTCTCCCTTCTTGAACAGTAGAACTGTCTTGCTGGTTTTCCATTGGGAGGGCACCTTGCATTCAGACAGGTAGCATGCAAAGAGCCGAGCCAGTGTATTGATGAGTACTGATGGCAGATTCTTTAGGTGTTTGGGTCTGACTTTGTCTGGGCCAGGTGCTGTTCCCTTCTTTACCGACAAAATGGCATGTCAAATTTCAGAAGGGAGAACGTTGGGAATGACATATCCATCCTGTGGAATTTGGTATGTGGGCAGGTGGACGTGGCTATCAAAGAGATCTGAGTAGAAGTCATGGATAATCTTCTCCACTGCCTTTCTTGAAGATGTGATCGATCCATCAGGACATCGGAGGGCAGTCATCTTGGTCTTATGGTTGGCGAAGGACTATGACTACAAGATCATAGTCGGTGATTTTAATGCCAAGATAGGACCGAGAAGATCGGCTGAAAAACTCCACATCGGGACCCATGGCCTAGAACGGAACGAACAGGGTGAGAGACTATCTGAGTTTATGTCCACCAAGACCATTCATGGGAACTCAGTTCCAGAAGGCTGACTAGAAATGTTGGACATGGGAATCTCCTGGTAGACAGTTCCACGATGAAATTAACCACATCTTAATTAAGCAACAGTTTTGCCTGACCAATGTCACTGTCGTCCCAAAATTCCAAACAGGATCGGACCACCATCTCCTTCGTGCAAAATTCTACTTCACGCAATGGGGAGAAAAGGCTGCAAAGTTTAAGAAGAGAACTCCCAGAATGACCACCAACTGGGAACTCTTTGGCACCATTGCGGCAACATGGGAAGATACCATCACTGACAACATCAATGAAGAATACAACCGACTGGTTCAGTACCTCCATGATTTTTCAAAAACGCCAAGAGAGAGAAAGACACAAAAGGATGCCTGTTTTCAAAAACTCTCGAGCTCATTCACCAACGTGGCAAGCCGTGAGCCTCAGGCAACCAAGTGCTAACATCCAAGCTCACAAACCAGTGAAGAGAAGTGATAAAGAAAGACCTCAAAGAGAGAAAAGCAGAAATACTGGAAGATGCGCAGAAGCTGGGAAAATATTGTATTTCTTAGAAAAAAAAACTTTGAAGCTTACTTAAACAAACTACATCATGGCATACATCTTTTATATCAATGAATATAAAGTTACAACATTATTTAAATGACCACATAGGATGTGTGTGTATGTGTACACAAAACACTTGATTAAACCACTGCCATTCCATTTTTTTCTTTTTAAACTTTATTTAAATATCATGATTTACAAAGTTGTTCACAATGTAGTTGTTTAGTTCCACTTTTCCATTTTCCTAGGGAGTATCTGGTCAGCTCCTCAGTCCATTGAAACTGACCACAGGATCTCTGAAGGTGTAGAGCTCATTCCCCGAGAGAAGAAAGCCAAGGTAGTTGTGGAGGCCCCCAAAGGTGAGAGGCTGGGATTTACATACATTTACAGGGCTCCAGCAGAGAAGACACTCAAACACACGTATCAACTAACCCTCTGTGGGGAACAGCCCACCGGTTCGGAGAACAGGAGGTTGGACAGGTGGAACAGGGAATAACAACCTGAAGGAGGTTCAGGCCCAGAAGTTGGGCATCGGGCAGAGCAATAGTACAGCAGGTCGGGAGTTTGCCTGGTATGCGGCCGACCTGGGTTCAGTTCCAAGCATCCCATATGGTTTCCTGAGCCCAACTGGAGTAATTTCTGAGTGCAGAGGCAGAAGTAAGCCCTGAGCATCTCCAGGTGTGGCTTAAAAATGGGGCGGGGGAGGGAGCAGGCATGGAGGTGGGGGAAGGAAAAAGAAAAGAAATTGGGAAGGTCAGGGCAGCAAATACAACACAACGGCGGGTTTCAGAGCAGATTGCAACAGTCATTATGAATCATCAGTTATTCCAAAATAAGCAGTGCTTTTAAATAGTTCCAGGCTCTAACAGAAAACAGAGGTTGGTTTCATAAAGCCCCAGCCAGGGCACTCCAGAAATGAATATATATGCATTGTGTGGAGTCATACAAAGACTTGGTCCCGTTGCTGAGTTGATTGCTCGGCCTGGGATGAGTCCTTGTGTGAACTGGAAGGAGGCCAAACACTAGGTGGGGGATTAGGTTCCTGTTCTGTCTGTCTTACCAGTTGTAAATCAGGACTTTTTTGGAGTGGCTAATGCATATTTTTATTCTTTTTGTTTTATTTTTTCTGTGTTGGGGTGGCGGTGCCTAAACCTGACTATACTCTGGTCTGACTTCTTGCTCTGTGCTCCGGGATCACTCCTGGCTCTGTGCTCGGGGCTCACTCCTGGCTCTGAGCTCAGGGCTCACTCCCTGGCTCTGCACTCAAGGATCAGTCCTGGTGGTGCTTGGAGAACTATATGTGGTAACAGGGATTAGACCTGGTTGGTTGTGTGTAAGGCAAAACTTTACCCAATGCACTCTCTACTTCCACAGTTTTATTTTTATTTGTTTTCATGGTTTATGGTTCTGTAGACAGAACACACAGCCTCACAATGCAAGTTAAACTCTACCACTGAACCGAATTTCTGGCCATAGTTTGATTTTTTTTAGCTCTCTACCTAACTTAGCACCTGATTTATTGTCAGATTTTAGTAAATATTTGGAGAATAAATGAGTGGTTTGTTAAATAAATAGTTAGCTGTGTCCTTGAACTGAGACCTTTATCAGAAGCCTTAGAGATAAACATTCAGTTTTTGTTTTACTTTAATTTTATTTATTTATTTATTTATTCACTTATTTATTTGTCTGTCTATCTCTCTCTCTCTCTCTCTATCTATCTATCTATCTGTCTGTCTGTCTGTCTGTCTGTCTGTCTGTTGTCAGTCTGTCTATCTATTTAGCTTTCTGGGTCACACCTGGCGATGCTCAGGGGTTACTCCTGGCTCTGCACTCAGGAATTACTCCTGGCGGTGCTCGGGGGACCATATGGTATGCCGGGATCGAACCCGGCTGGAAATGTGCCTCAGTCTGAGATGTATGCTCGCTTCCTCCTTCTTTGTCCTCCTCCTTCTCTAAGTAAAGCAATTTCACGTCTTTATTTTACCTCCTCCTGAAATTCTTTTATGTAATAAAAAGAACACTAAACAGAAAATAGTGGCGTCAAAATGGCCTAATGAATAGGGTTCCTAGTGACTGTACATTTTGAGATTTTATTTTTCCGAATTGAAATAAATGAAAGTAAAGCAAAAACCTGAAGCATAAACACTCATTTTATATATATATATATATATATATATATATATATATATATATATACATATATATATATATATATATATCCAGAGGGGAGCAGCAGTGGCGGAGCCTCAACAGCAGAGCTCAGCGAGCTCCAGGAAACTCTCAGGTCATGGTAATGAGCCAAGGAGACTTCGGCCCGGAGGAGTAGCTCTCTCGGGGCACCAGGAACAATTTGAATGTTTCCCGGGACCAGAAGCCCTGTCCCCTGGATTTTCTTTTTGAGTCACACCAGGCGATGCTCAGGGGTTTCTCCTGGCTCTGCATTCAGTAATTACTCCTGGTGAATACTAATTATATTTTTAAAAAATATTTTATTATACCACCATTAGATATGCAATTACAAGATGTTCATGTTTGAGTTTTGGTTCTACAGTGTTCCAGCACCCATCCCTCCATCCATGCCCATTTTCCATCACCAATGTCCCCACCTCCCTCCCCCTACCCCCAGCTTGCCTCCATGGCAGGTTATTTATCTCCTTTCTCTCTCTCTCTCTTTCTCTCTCTCTTTCTTTCCCTCTCTCTCCTTCTCACTTCTCTTTCTTACACATTGTGGGTTGTAATATATTCTAGAACATGATTGGTTCCACTAGTTTGATGTGCCGTGCGGCTGCGACTCAGGGAGAGCAGGGTGGAAGCTCTACCTCGTGCGCCTGAGTCTCTGCACGATGGCCGAGAGCCCAGAGGCAGTTCGTGTGTGGGGCCACCAGGCCTCCAGGATGGTTCAGAGAGGGGAACGGTGACCGCAGCTCCATCTCCAGGAACACCGGTGACATCTGCCTCCGAGAGTCGCCTACCTGGGCTTGAACTCGCCTTCTCTGCTGAGTTGGTCTTGAGATCAGCGTCTCTCTTGCGTGGGTTCTGATGAGCTGTGGGGTCCGGGCCACGAAAATGTCAGCTATTATGGTGAGCAAGTCTTATCCAGCTGCTTCCGAGGCCCTACAGAGGTGATGGGTCAACACCCAAAACCCATCTTGCCTCCTGGGAGCCTCATGGTCAGCTGAGCTAGGGGAGAGCTGAATGGCAGCTCTCCCCGTGGGTCTACTCATTATATTTTAAGTTAGGCCTTATGTCAAAGTATTTGAAAATCTTGATTATAGGGGCTGGAGCAATAGTTCAGTGGGTAGTGTGTTTGCCCTCCATGCAGCCGACCCAGGTTTGAGCCCCGAATCCCATATGGTCCCCCTGAGCACTGCCAAGAGTAATTCCTTAGTGAAGAGCCAGGAGTAACCCCAAGCATTGCCAGGTGTGACCTCCCAAAAAAATCACTGTCTTCCCGTTCATCATCGATTTGCTCGAGCGGGCACCAGTAACATCCCCATATGACCTGTCCATGCAAGTAGAGCCCAAAGGTACCTGCTTGCTCCAGGAACATAAAGAGCCTCAAACCATTCCATCAGGTCATGGGAATGAGGTCTATAATTGTTACTGGTATTTGGCATATCAAATACGACACGGGTAGCTTGCCAAGCTCTGCGTGTGGGTAGCATACTCTTGTAGGTTATCTCAAAATCCAGCATTTATTGATGAACGGGCTGTGATAGGCTGGTCTGCTGGGTGGAGTTCTGATAAGGGGGAAGTCCGGATGTGGAAAATGGAGGCCCTCATGGAGTGGGGAGTCGTCTGGCTTGTTGTGAGGCTCTGCTGAGGTGGTGGGCCAGGGATAGAACCTGCCAACCCTCCCGCCCCAAAAAAAAAAAAAGAAAATCTTGATTATAACAACGTATTTAGCAATTTTGCTGAAATGAAGACAAGAACAAAATTTTCATCTGTTTTGAGACCACACTGGTGGGGGTGCTTAGGAGTAACTTAACCTGGCAGTGTTCAGGCACCATGTGGTGTTGGGGATCACACCTGGTGCTCCTGCATGAAAAGCTACACTCCAGCCCCTCAAGCTGTCTCTGTACCCAGGCAAGAAAATTTTTCTGAAATTTATAATCCTTTATTCACCTTGGAGATGAAAACTATTGGCTTCCTTAGCCCAAAGAGTGGGTGGTATCCCTTGGGCTGGTTGGAGGTGGAGACTGTTGGCTTCTCTAGCCCAAAGAGTAAGTAGCATCCCTTGGACTGGCAGTGTAGGCTTTGTATGCAGCCCTGCTTAGCTTTTCAGCTCCTGCCAGGAATTCTGTTTGAGGCTTCCTAATCATTCTGTGCTCTAGACATACTACTCCTCCCTTCTAGAATGTTCTATCTTGTTTTCTTCATTGTCATTGTCTCCTTCTCCTCCTCCTCCTCCTCCTCTACCAAGGCTCGACACACTTTTCTTCACTTTGGAGCCCTGCTTTGCAAAAGACCCTCAGGGGACAGTACCCTACCCTCCTCCTGTACTTCTGGTTAGACCCCACTCTAGAATGGGGCTGTGGATTCATCCAGGTCAGGAAGGAATCTGGTGACTCTCTGCCCAGAGAGATATGGAACCATATTCCAGAAAGGAAGGATAGAAGGAAGGAAGGTAGGGAGGAGAGGGAAGGTAGGGGTAACATGGAGTCAGGCAATATTTACTCAGTCCTGTCCTTATTCTGGAGCCATTGATGACTCGAGTTACTCATTTAATCCAACTAGATTGGTCTCCTCAAAATTACTGGCTCTTAAGCAGTGAAGACCATCCCCTCATTCCTTGCTCTCAGTCAGAGAGAAAATATACAAGGAAAAAGCATGGAGGAACCTCACAGGGCAGAATCAAATCTCATCCTGGACTCTTAGGAGCTAAGAAATCCTAGGGGAGTTTCCTGATTTTGCTGATATGTAAGAATGGGATAACCGTGCCCACCATCAAAGCTGGGTGTCATGAGTGGATGAAATAATGCATTGGAAAGTGCTCAAGGGTTACCAAAAGTGTTCAAGTGGTGGGAGGTTGTATGGGGAGGAATGGGGCATTACTATAAATGGAGGCAGAGGTTCCGATGAGATGATCACAAGAATTTCTGAGAATAGAGGTGATGGATGCACAGTGCTTGATACCACTGACTGTATACTTCAAAATGGTCAAGGAATAAATCAAACTTAACAAGCATAAACATTCTGAAACAGCTGACCCACTCCCTCACACAAAAGGATAAGGGTCCCTGGTGCACTGCGGGTGGTCCAGAGAGCTGAGTTTCCGTCTTCCTTCCTTCTGGACTTTTCTTCTCTTAGCTTCCAGGGCCTTGGAAGGGCAGGATGAGTGAGCAGTGTGGGTGTCGAGAGAGGAAGTGATTAAATGTTGAACATGGATCTGGCGGCTGTGCTGTGGTCAAAGCCAGGAGGACCCTCTGAGAAGGCCGGTCAGGTTGCCTCTGTGCCGGAGGAAGAAGGATGTCCGGAGGTCAGAGCTGACATGCAAGAGTTTGACCACGGGAGAGAAATGCGCCATTTAAATTATGGAGGTAAGGAGGGTGGGGGGGGGGTGGCAGGATGTCCATATTGGCGCTTGTCGCAAAACTAAACAT
This sequence comes from Cryptotis parvus, assembly GCA_021461705.1. Classification (NCBI taxonomy): domain Eukaryota; kingdom Metazoa; phylum Chordata; class Mammalia; order Eulipotyphla; family Soricidae; genus Cryptotis; species Cryptotis parvus. The sequence continues at coordinate 91,186 of JAJIBD010006024.1, forward strand.
CTTTGAACTCAATACGTAGGTAGAGAAATAAGTGCAGAACTTTTCCAAGCCCCCCAAATCCACATTCTTTTTCCCCCTGACCAAGGTCAAAGGCAGCGGACAAAAGAAACAGAGACTCTAGATTATAGCTGCTATGAGAGAAATTTCAGCCTAGGGCTGACACTCTCGTTGTTTCTTTCTCACTATGAAAAGTGCCTGGCCTGCATGGGCACCCTGCCATCATTGGGAGAACCGTGAGAATCTAGTTTGTTCCCAAAACACAGTCCAGAGGAGGTGAGGTCACAAGAGAAGGTTGCTTTGCCCCAAGGCAGCTCTGACTCAAAATAAATAAGTGAATAAATAATACATAAATAATGGCCTGGAAGAAACTGAGAGCGGTGCCAGGGCACATGGCCCCTGGGCAGCTGCCTTGTGCCTTAGCTGGGCACCCTCAGGCAAGACATCCCCACCCCCACCTGTTGGGTATATGTGAATTGTGGGTGCTTCTATAGCAAAGATTCTGAGTCTAGGAGAAAAGCAGCTTTTCAATTCTTGAAGAGAAGAACAGTGGGTGCTGGAGAGAGAAAAGGAAATGCTTGGCTGGATCATAGAACTAAATGTCACAGAACTAGAAGACAGCTCACCTCGCTCGTTTCAGTTCACCAGTCAGCATCACCGGAGCCCTGTGCCTCACCTTGTGTGTTGAAGCGAGGACCAACACTGGATCAGCATCAGCCCCTGCCTTCACAGAGCTTGAGGTGTAAGGGATGGAGGGGAGATGTTGAGGGGGCGAGATTATATGAATGATTATACACCAGGGCTGACGGGATGAACTGGAGAGAAGCAGTGAGATGCAGTGTGAAACTTGCCCAGCTGGGAAGACCCAGAGAAAGAATCCACAAAAAGGGCAGAAAACGGAAAGCGGGAAAGAGGAGAACACACACACACACACACACACACACACACACACACACACTCACATGTGCAATTTGTTTTTTCCCTGAGCATTGTTGGGTGTGGCCCAAAATGAAAATAAAATGTTGGGTCAGAGAAATCGGGCATTTATCTTTCATGTGGTAGACCTGGGTTCAATCCCTCGCACCCCATATGGTCCCCTGAGCTTGCCAGGAGTGATCTCCGAGTGCAGAGTTAGGAGGAAGCCCTTAGCATTGATGGATGTGCCCCTGCCCAAAAAAAAAAAATAACAATTGTGTCTTTAGCTTACATATTCTTTGTCATCTTTCTCTACCCAACTTTCTCCCCTCCCATCCCCTCCCATCCCAGTACCAAAGATTGAATCGAGGATCCCACACATGCAAGGCAAGTGCTCTCCTGCTGAGCTCCTAGCCTAAACACACCTTTTCGATCAGCCACCCAGCAGACACTGATGCCTTAATAGTATTCATGACAGCTTGCATAAAGTCCAGTATCTTCCCAAACTCCAGGCCCTGTAGGAGAGCCGTTGGGGTCCCCCAACAGTACTAGGACAGAAGTTCTCTTCTACCTCCGAGGCTGCTGGGGAACAAATGGAAACTCACGAGTCCGGCACAGTTCCAAAAAGACTTTTAATAGTACAAAAACGCTAGCACCTCAATCCAATATATGAAAGAACTCTAGCTCTGGTCAAAACTTAGACCATACAAGAGAGCCCAAGTCTCCCACCAAAGAGAGAGAATCTCACCCGAGAGAAGTCCTACCCAAAAGAAGGAGCAGGAAAAAGGGTAAAAAGGGGGGCAAGTGCCTCAAGTCAGTCCCCTTCTATACACCAAAGTAATCCTATCTGTTGACAGGGGAGGTTCTGTCAACGAAGAACCCTAAACAGAATGTAGAAGGGCGGTGTCACACCCTATTACAGGTATAAACAAAGAAGTATGCAAGGACTAATCCCTTCTTCTGAGACTATTTCTTATGTAAAACACTGGAGGGGTGCTGGTATAAAGTAATACAACCTAATTTCATGGGCTTCATCTAATCTAGATGGTACCCACAAGGTCCTTCTTATTTCTTATCTGCACCAGGGTGATTCTGAGTATCTTGTTCTCTGTATACTGAAAGGATCACACTCGCCTGCAGGAGGGTAAACTAGTATGATCCTTCCTATAATCTTAAACGATAGTCTCAACGTAGCCAGGATGGTAGTCTCCTGGTAAATTCTAACTGTCCCATGCTGGGTGCAGTGGGTATAAAGAGGAGCTGTGCCCAATCTAGATAACATAGAAGTCTTAGTAGATGTATAATAAGTCAGAAGTTATTCAGAGTCAAGGGGCTGGAGCGATAGTCCAGCGGGTAGGGCATTTGCCTTGCACGTGGCCGGCCTGTGTCGGCCCAGGTTCGATCCCGGCATCCCATATGATTGCCCGAGCACCTCCAGGAGTAATTCCTGAGTGCAGAGCCAGGAGAAACTCCTGAGCATTGCTGGGTGTGACCCAAAAAGAAAAAAAAAAAGTAGAGTCAAGGTGACTTCTGTAACTGCCACACCCTCTATCAGTGTTTACATAGGAGATCTCATTAGAATGAACCTTGGCTTAAGAACATCTAAGTAGATGAAGCTGTGAGTGGGTAAAACAGCAAAGCTCCAAAAATATCTAAGCCTGTCATCCAACAAGGCCCCTGGCATGCTCAGCTCATGTTGGGAATAGTTTACATGTATGGGACGTTTCTAAGATTAATGGGATAGTTGTCTAAAATATGATAGTTCTAACAGCCACCATGTACGTTATTTTTTCATCTCCCAATATTCGTGGAGATGATTTAGCTCAGTGTTTGGAAAAGGAAAAACTAACGATCTTCTTTATTTGTAAATGTGGGCAGCAAAGGTCGGGGGCTGCTCCTAAGCCTAGTCCGGCATTACTCCTGGCAATGCTCAGGGAAAATCTGCTGCTCATCCTCCTCCCCCTCTCCCCTGCTCTTTCTCCTTCCCTTCCTCCTCCTCCTCCTCCTCCTCCCTTCTCCTTGGAAATGCTCTTTGCTTGTGTCCATTGCCCCAAATACTTAGAGTCTGTCAACTCCAACTATGGTAGTCTCGCCTGCCTTGTAAAAATTCCTGCCAAAATTAAGCTATCCAGTGTTCATGCCTTTAGCTTTTAGCTGGCCTCAGGGATTACAGGAATTTAATCTCATTTTGTATCACACAAGTTATTTTTAAGAGATTACACCTGCCAGTGCTTGGGAGCCACCAATGCTGGGCAGGGTGCAGCAGGGCACATGCGAAGTGCAGGGATTAAACTCAGAACCACATGCACGTGTGCTGCTCGTGCCCTGACAGACTAACTGGGGCCCAGAACAGTGAAATGTTCTCTGGTTCTCAGCTCCCACTTACCTGCATCCGGAGCCCTGTCCCAGTACACCCTCACACCGTCACAGGTTCACTGAGATATTTGTTTTCCTGAGCAGAATTTAAAGCGAAGACAGGAGCAAATAGTAATAATTTAGGTGTTTGTGGAGATCTGGAGAGACTAGGTCAGACCTGAAGAGCAGAGAAGCCAGACACAGTGTCGGGAGTTGGTTAGGGCTTGCCTTGCCCACGGCTGAGTTGGGATCGGTTCCCAGCACCACATTCGGCCTCCTGACACCACCAGGAGTGAGCCCGGAGGACCACCAGTGGAGCTGAAACCACCCTTGCCCACAAACCCAGAGGAGAGATAATATACACGATAAGGCAGTGGCCTTGGAAGTACTGACCTGGATTCGACCCCCTGATACCACATATGGTCCCCCAAGCATCACCATAAGTGACTACTGAGCATAGAGCCAGGTGTAAGCACTGGGCACCAACAGTACGCCCCACTCCCACCCCCCCACCAAAAAATTAAAAAGAACAAAGATAAAATAAATACATGAGCTTTGTGGCCAGGGATGTGGTGGCTCCCGGAAAGCACTTGCCTTGCATGCAGGAGATGTGGATTCCTGTCGGAGAATACAGGAGAGAAATGAAAAACAAAAAATACACGTGAACTTTGGAAGGAGAAATGCTCATGACTAGACATGCCTAAGAAATCATTTGTTTGTTTTTTGGCCACACCCAGCAATGCTCAGGGGTGACTCCTGGCTCTGCACTTAGGAATTACTCCTGGCCGTGCTCGGGCACCATATGGGATCTGAGGATTGAACATGGGTAGGCCGCATGCAAGGCCAACGCCCTCCCTGCTGTGCTATCGCTCTTCAGAGCCTCCCTTCATGTCTTATTTGCTCCTCCCTTGCTGTGACAGACCTCCCCGTCAGTGCCACATGTGTGCTGAGTACTTCAGTAGTACACCAGCCACCATGGGATCTGCTGTCAAATATGTACACCAGCCACCATGGGACCTGCTGTCAAATATGCCCAGCAGTCTGGCCAGTGACTTGGTTCCTATCTGGACTTAGCAGAGACTGTAACCAGGAAGCAAAGTAGACAGATTGCTATCAGGAAAGAATGATTCCTGAGCTTGTGGTTTTTTTGTTTTTTAATAGCTCCTGAACATTGACGGAGTCCTGGCTGGTTCCGGGGCACCTCCTGTCTGACTCCCACAGGCGATTACAATGGGGGTTGGCAAACTTCCCCAAGCTCGCTTCCTACACACATGCCACCATTTCGCTAAGATCGTCTTTCGTGGGTGGTGTGTTCAGCTTATCTTCACCATCAATACTTATTTATGAAAGTATCCACTGAAACTATGTTAAAATGACTTAAGACTCTCTTCCTGTCTCAGAGGGGAGTCAAGACTCATTCATAGGGCCCAGAGAGACAGTTGCATGTGACTGATTTGGTTTCCCTAGAGCCCCTCCAGAAGTGATTCCTGAGCACAGAGCCAGGAGTTAGCCCTGAACACTGTTCCCTAAACAAACAAAAAACTCATTCATAAGTAATAAAATAAGAAGAGCCTTAAGTTAGATTATCATAAGAGTGGAAGGAAGTATTGAAGCTAAGATTTTATTTTCTTGGTGGTGTCCTCTGAAGCACCGATATATACATATACATATTCAAATAGGACCACACCCAGTACCACTGGAGAACGGAGGCCACTAGTGGTATAGGCCTGGTTCCTCAGTGCTCTGGTCCAGGGCTTGATCCAGTGTTCAAACAACCAGGACCACCGGTGGTGCCTGCCTGGGTGTTGTGAAGGTCACCCCCAGTTGTGTGGGGAGTGGGGCTGCCAGTGCTGGAAGCCAACTCAAGACCTTGCATACGCCGGGTGTGTCCTCAGCCGTGGAGCACAGACCCTTTCACTCATTTTTCTTCTGTTGCTTCAGCTTTCATGTATCATATCTGAGAAATACCTATCCTGTTGCATACATTTGTTTTGAAATCAGCTTAAAGAATAGAAGAGGGCTAGGAAAGTGGACTGAAGTGTGGGTTCACGTTTTGGTTTTGCTTTGTTTGGGGGCTATGCTCTGAGATACTCAGGGGTTACTCCTATTGGTGCTCTAGGGACCATATGGGATGTTGGGATTGAGCCAGGGTCGGTAGCATGCAAGGCAGGCACCTATCCACTGTACTGTCTCTCTGGCCTCAGACCACATGTTTTGCATGCAGGAGCCCTTGGTTCCATGCATGGCCCTCCATGGTCCCTCACTCCACAGAGTGATCTCCAAGCACTGCATTTTGAGCTGCGCCTGAGTCTGCTGGGTGTGACCCAAAGCCAACAACCAATCAAGAGTAAAGGAGGAAAAATATGCATTTATACTGTCTTTAACACGTGATTTCTTTTCACAGTATTTATTCCTTTTTACATGGATTTGAGTTGTTGTCTGGGTTAAATTGCTTTAAGTTTGAACTAATAATTGTTTATAACTAATAATTTTAGTCTGAACTAATAATTGTTAGTGGGAGGGGTATTGGGTTTTAGGGTCTATCTGGCAGAGCTCTGAGTTCTGTGCTGTGGGTGGTTGTCCCATATGTAACAGAGATCAAACCAGGGTTGGTTTTGTGCAAGGCAAGCTCCTAACCCCTGTATTTTTTGCCAGTGGATAAGGTGGATCGTCTTAGGAAAAATTATCTCAACTTTTGCTTATCTTGAAATATCTTCATTTTGAAGGATAATTTTGCTGAATACAACTTCACAGTAGACAGTATTCTGCTTTCAGTATTTTGAATGCCATCCCTCTGTCTTCTGGTTTTAATTCTTTTGGGTGGTGGAATGGGGGGGTGGGGGCAGATTTGGGTTATGCCTGTCTGTGCCCAGAGCTTACTCCTGGCTCTGAGTGCTTAGAGATCACTCTTCGGCAGGACTCAAGGGACCGTATATGGTGGCAGGAACCAAATCCAGGTTGACTTCATGCAAGGTGGTGCAAGAGTGCCCTGCCCACTGTACTATCTCTTTATCGCCCCAAGATGGATTTTTGTTTTACTTTGTAGTTTTGATTTTGGGACTACACCCAGCAATGCCCAGGGCTTACTCTGTGTCTGCACTCAGGAATTTTACATAAGGTTCTTCCCAATTTCTTTCACATTTATACGTAGTAAACAGTTATAGACATGTTTTAACTGATACCAGTAAGCCTCACAAGAAGACAGAGCAAACCACACATCATGCAGTTAGTCATTCCCAACATCCAGACTCTATAGTTCCTCAGAGCTCCATCCAAGAGAAAACCTGATCTTCCCCTTTAAGTTTCATCAGTAAATGCTCGGGTTGAGAGCCTTCTACTTAGACTATACCACCTACACGGTAAAGCCTGGCAAGCTACCGTGTTTTATTTACTTTTTACGCCAAAGACTAGTAACAATTATGGACCTCAGTTCCATGACCTGAAGAATGGTTTCGGGCTCCTCCTGTCCCTGTAGCAAGTAGATGCCCTTGGGTTGCACTTGCTTGTGACAGGACTAATGGAGATGTTACTAGTGCCCACTCGAAGCAAATCGATGAACAATGGGAAGACAGTGATAGACAGTGGTTGCATGCAAACACTCTTCTGGTCCCTCTCATTTTGTTTTCTTCCACCTACAGCAAGACCAGTTCTGAAAGCCATAAGTCAGCAAGAAGGGTTGGGTCTGCTACTTGTTTGGTATGGTTCCTTTGCTATGTAACACATCACAACCAACTTGAGGGTTTAAAATAGCATTAATTTACTCTCACCATTCTGGAGTCAGAAATTTTAAATTAGTGTCCCCCAGCCATAATCACATTTCCACGTGGAGTCACGTCTCTCCCCAAAGAGGTATGAGGAGCCTGTTCTCTGCTACCTCTAGCTCCCAGGGACTGCCAGCACCACCATCAGTGGCCAAGTCCTTCTCATTTTTACTGTCCTTTGGGCACGGTCTCCTATGTCATCAAAGTTCCCCTCATAAGGAGTCTACTTAGGGTCCATGCTGACCATTCAGGATAATCACTGCTATTTTAACATCATTAATTTAGGAACATATGCTTGCCCTGTTTGCATATAAAGTAACATTTATAGATTTAGAGGATTAGAAAAGACCTAATTTAAAAATACTGCCAGATTCTTTAACATACTACATGACAAATCTAGGTTTTACCCAATTCCAGCAAGGTTCAGTGGCCTTTGGAAAGGAGTGAGGAGATAGAGGACTTGTTTGCAAGCAAACACTGTGAAGTTACGCTTCAAGTGATAGCCAGTATTTAAAAATAAGACTTTGGGGAGATAGCCCAAGGAACTGAATTCATACTTTGCATTCAGGAGGCCAGGTTCTGTCCCCACCCCCTGATGGTCACCTAAGAAGTGACCCCTGGCCATAAAGTTGGAAGGAGACCCAGCACACCACTGATTATGGCCCAAAACAAAGACCTTAGGGCTGGGACGTGACTCAGAAGCAAAGCACAGGCTGTGTGTGCATAAGAGCTGGGTTCTATCCCCAGCATCACATAAGTAAGAAAGGAGAAAGAAAAAAAATGTCAAAATGAGACCATTTTACAAGTATGATGTTTTAGATCTGTGAAGAAGGTAACAGTTTTCCTATAGTGTATAGCTTCTTAACTTCTCAGGGATGGATGCTTCCTTGTCCTTGAAGGAGACCAAAACAAACAAACAAAAAAAACACACCAAGAATTGGAGCTGGAGCAACAGCACAGCAGGTAGGGCATTTGTCTTGTATGCAGCCGACCGGGTTCGATCCCTGGCATCCCATATGGTCCCCTAAGCACCATAAGGAGTAAAGCCAGAAGTAATCCCTGAGAAAAGAAAGGAAAGGAAGGAAGGAAGGGAGGGAGGGAGGGAGGGAGGGAGGGAGGGAGGGAGGGAGGGAGGGAGGGAGGGAGGGGAGGGAGGGAGGGAGGAAGGAAAGGAAGGGAGGAAGGGAGGGAGGGAGGGAGGGAGGAAGGAAGGAAGGAAGGAAGGAAGGAAGGAAGGAAGGAAGGAAGGAAGGAAGGAAGGAAGGAAGGAAGGAAGGAAGGAAGGAAGGAAGGAAGGAAGGAAGGAAGGAAGGAAGGAAGGAAGGAAGGAAGGAAGGAAAGAAGGAAGGAAGGAAGGAAAGATTCCTAAGGTCTGGGAGTTGACTCCAATGACTGGAGCACATGGTTTGCCTGCAGAAGCCTCTGTTCAACCCCTTACACTGTATGACCCCCTGTAGACCACCAGTAGTGATTCCCTAACCCCCACTCACAACCCCCAAGCCAGGAGTAACCTTTGAGCATCACTGGGTGTGGCTTCAAAGCAAAGGAACAAAACAACCAGGACATACACTCTTGGCTCCCAGCACTGAAGTGAAGAGCACATTGGGGAGACTCCATCTGCTCTCTCTCATACCACCTGGCTCCAAGCATTACTCCATGTCACATAATAGTTAATAAAAACTCCAGATAGCATTTCAGTTTGGTATGTGTGAAGTCTCCTGCCTTCTCTACCACATTTATTGCAATAGGAGAGCAAGACTTCTGCGCCCCTCCTCACCCTCATATGTCTTTGACAGTTAGAAGTTGTCTTAGAAAAAGACATTTACAGTCCAGTGGATAGGGCGTTTGCCTTGCACGCTGACAACCCTGGTTCAATTCCCCAGCATCCCATATGGTTCTAGGGATGCCAGGAGCAGTGTCTGAGTGCAAAGTCAGGAACAACCCCTGAACATCCATGGGTGTGACCCAAAAGGCAGAAAAAAAGAAAAAGACATTTACAGGGGCCGGAGCAATAGCACAGTGGGGAGGGTGTTTGCCTTGCATGGAGCGAACCTGGGCTTGATGGCCGGTGTCCCATATGGTCCCCCAAGCACTTGATCACTTGATCACTTGACATCCCGTTATTCGTCCATTTGCTCGAGCGGGCACCAGTAATGTTTCCATTTGACCCTATCACGTGCCACTGTAGCCCAATGGCATCTGGTTGCTTCAAGAATACAAAGAGCCTCAAACCATTCATTCAGGATCTTAACAAAGAAGTCTGACCATCTTGTAGGTGGGCAGCCATGTGATCTTTTGACATCCCGTGGGATCCAGTTACAGCTCTAGTCCAGCGGTTGTCTCCAAATCGCATTACATGTCCAGCCCATCTGATTTTCGATGCCTTGGCAAATGAGGCAGCGTCCCTGATTCTGGAACAGCGATGGAGGTCGGAGCTCCGGATTCCTTCTTTCACTTGAGTGAGGCGTGATATTCCAAGCATAGCTCTTTCGATTCCTCTTTGGGAGACCCGAATAGCATTCTCATCCTGCTGACCCCAACCACTGCCAGAAATAATTCCTGAGTGTAGAGCCAGGCGCAACCCCTAGCATCGCTGGGTGTGACATTGCTGGGTGTGACCCAAAAAGTGGAAACAAAACAAAAAAAGAAAAGAAAAGAAAAGAAAAGAAAAGAAAAAGAAAAGAAAAGAAAAGAAAAGAAAAGAAAAAGAAAAGAAAAGAAAAGAAAAAAGACATTACAAAGCCACACCTAGCCTCTTCGGACCGCCCTCCTGACGCCATCCGCCCTGGCGCCCAGCAGCTCCCCCGTTCTCCCCACCAGGTGCATTCCCACGGCGGGCAGCCCCCCCAAGGCACCCCCTTTCCAGCATAAAGGGCTGGAACTTTGAGAAGGGGACCAAGCCACACCCAGCTTCTTCGGATCTTCCACTGGACTACCTCCACCCCGACCCCTGACTCCAGAACCACCCAGCGACACTCCAAACTTCAAAACCCTAATATCTATCTACCTGAGATACCACTGAGCATTTGCCCCTACATTCTTTGCTATACATCCCTAACTGCAAAGTAATTCAGGCACCTACTAACTCTATTGACTAGTCACCCAGAACACACATTTTCAACCTACAATAGTCATTATGGTAAAGCAACGCAGAATTCCTTCAAGCTCTACGATTGAAGTCACTAATACAGATGAGTCAAGCAATAACGATGAGCTATATAACCTCTCTGAAAAGGAATTTCGGAAGGAACTGTTAAAGATTCACAAGGAACTCAAAGAAACAATGGAATACAAAGTCAATAAAATACAAGAGGACATGAGAGCAGAATTGAGTAAATTTCAGACCAAAGTACAAGCAGAAATGACAGATATTAAAAATGAGGTAAGTGAACTGAAAAACACAGGGGAAGGCCTCCAAAGCAGAGTAACAGCTACTGAAGAAAGAATTAGTGATCTCGAAGATGAGGTTCAGAGATTCTGTAGACAACACCAGAAGATGGAGAAAAGACTCACAATCAACGAACAGACTACCAGAGAAAATCGGGATGAAGCCAAAAGGAACAACATGCACATCATTGGGGTCCCAGAAGGGCAAGAAGAAAACCCTGATGAAGAAGAAACTGTCAAAGCCATCATCACTGAGAAGTTCCCTGAACTGAAGAAAGCATGCTCCCAGATACAGGAGGCCCGTAGGATACCAGCTAAAAGAAACCCCAATAAGAATACTCCAAGACACATCCTTATTAAAATGACAAAAATGATAAGAGATAGAATACTGAAAGCAGCAAGATCAAAGAAGGAAATCACATACAAAGGAGCATCCCTGAGATTTACAGCAGACTTCTCAGATGAAACACTCCAAGCCCGAAAACAATGGTGGGATATTGTGAAAAGACTCAATGAACTGCAGGCTTCACCAAGAATTCTTTACCCCGCTAGACTCACATTCAGATTTGAAGGAAAGATACACAACTTCATGGATAAGCAACAACTCAGGAAATTCATAGACTCAAAACCAACTTTAAAGGAAGGATTGAAGGGTCTATTGTAAAATAAGACAACCCAAAACCACAACAAGTTTAAACAGAAAGATGGCACAAAATCCAATGACAATAATATCTCTCAACGTCAATGGTCTAAATGCACCAATTAAGAGACATAGGGTGGCAAAATGGATTAAAAAACTGAATCCAACATTCTGCTGCCTACAAGAAACACATCTGAATAATCAGAGCAAACACAGACTCAAAGTCAAAGGCTGGAAGACCATTCTCCATGCAAACAACTCCTCCAAAAAGGCAGGTGTGGCCATACTCGTTTCTGACAATATAGACTTCAGGCTGAAAAAGGTTAAAAAGGGACAATGAAGGCCATTTCTTAATAATTAAGGGGTATGTATACCAGGAAGAAATCACACTACTAAACATATATGCGCCAAACGAGGGGCCAGCAAAATACTTAAAATGACTATTAATAGACCTCAAAGAAGACATTAACAGTAGCACAATAATAGTCGGAGACTTCAACACTGCCTTATCAACTATGGATAGATCGACGAGACTGAAACTCACCAGGGAAATACTGGACCTGAAGGAAGAAATGGAAGAAAGAGAGCTGGTTGATATATACAGGGCTTTTCATCCCAAAAAAGCTGAATACACATTTTTTCCGGTGCACATGGAACATTCTCCAAGATAGACCATATACTGAGCCACAAAGCATACCTCAACAAAATAAAAAAGATAGAAATTGTGTCAACTATCTTTTCAGATCATGATGCACTGAAAATAGTAGTTAACCATACACAGAAGCAGGGAGTCAAACCAAACACCTGGAAACTGAACAGCTCACTGCTGAACAACAAATGGGTCATAGAAGAAATCAAACAGGAAATCCAAAGATTCCTAGAAACAAATGACAATGAAGATACCAACTATCAGAACTTGTGGGACACAGCAAAAGCTGTGTTAAGAGGAAAGTTCATAGCTCTGCAAGCACTCATAAGGAAAGAAGAAAGGGCCCACATAAATAACCTGACCTCACAGCTGAAAATATTAGAAAAAGACCAACAAAAGAAGCCCAACCCAGGCAGAAGGAAGGAAATAATAAAACTTAGGGAGGAAATCAACGAGCTGGAAACCAAAAAAAAACAATCCAAAAGATTAATGAAACCAAGAGCTGGTTCTTTGAAAAATTAAACAAGATCGACAAGCCACTGACAAGACTTGTAAGGACAGGGAAAGAGAGAACCCAAATAAACAGAATCAGAAATGAAAATGGTGACATCACAACAGAAAACACAGAAATCCAAAAGATCATCAAAGATTACTTTGAGAACCTGTATGCCATGAAACATGAGAACCTAGAAGAAATGGATAAATTCCTGAAGTCCTATAACCTCCCACGATTGAAACAAGAAGACCTCCAATACCTGAATAAGCCTATCGCCATCGAGGAAATTGAAACAGTAATTAAAAGTCTGCCCAAACACAAAAGCCCAGGTCCAGATGGGTTCACTAGCAAATTCTACCAAAACTTTAAGGAGGACCTACTGCCTGTCCTGTTCAAGCTCTTCCAGGAAATAGAAGAAACAGAAACACTCCCAAACAGCTTCTACGAGGCACACATCACCCTGATACCCAAAACAGGGAGAGACAACACAAAGAAGGAAAATTACAGACCAATCTCCTTGATGAACACAGATGCTAAGATCTTCAACAAAATACTAGCAAACAGAATCCAAAGACTCATCAAAAAGATCATACATCATGACCAAGTAGGATTCATCCCGGAAATGCAAGGATGGTTCAACATTCGCAAATCAATCAACATAATACATCATATCAATAAGAGAAAAAATAAAAACCATATGATCCTATCAATAGATGCAGAAAAAGCATTTGACAAGATCCAGCACCCATTCATGATTAAAACCCTCCAGAAAATGGGAATTGAAGGAAGCTTCCTCAAGATAGTCAAAGCCATCTACCAAAAGCCCACAGCGAGTATCATTCTCAATGGGGGAAAAATTGAAAGCCTTCCCCTTAAGATCAGGAACACGACAAGGTTGCCCTCTCTCACCTCTTTTATTCAATATAGTACTGGAAGTACTCGCCATAGCAATCAGAGAAGAAAAGGACATTAAGGGCATCCAGATAGGCAAGGAAGAAATCAAGCTATCATTATTTGCAGATGACATGATATTATACTTAGAGAACCCTAAACTCTCGACCCAAAAACTCTTAGAAACAATAGATATGTATAGTAGAGTGGCAGGGTACAAAATCAATACCCAAAAGTCAGTGGCTTTCCTATACACAAATAATGAAAGAGAAGAAAGGGATATTAAGAAATCGATTCCATTCACAATTGTACCACAGAAAATCAAATACCTAGGAATCAGCTTAACCAAGTGTGTAAAGGACCTATACAAAGAGAACTACAAGACACTGCTTCAAGAAATAAAAGAGGACACGAGGAAATGGAAACACATTCCCTGCTCATGGATGGGGAGAATTAACATTGTCAAGATGGTAATACTCCCTAGAGCTTTGTACAGATTCAATGCGGTTCCTATAAGGATACCCATGACATTCTTTAAAGAAATTGACCAAACACTCCTGAAATTCGTATGGAATAATAAACCCCCACGGATAGCTAAAGCAATCCTTGGGAAAAAGAAGATGGGAGGCATCACCTTTCCCAACCTCAAACTGTACTACAAAGCAGCAGTAATAAAAACAGCGTGGTACTGGAATAAAAACAGACCTGTGGATCTATGGAATAGAGTTGAGTATCCTGACACCCACCCTCAAAGACATGATCAGTTAATCTTTGATAAAGGTGCAAAGAGTCCAAACTGGAGTAAGGAAAGCCTCTTCAACAAGTGGTGCTGGGAAAACTGGACAGCTACATGTAAAAAAATGAATTTGGACCTGTGTCTAACACCTTGCACAAAAAATCAGATCAAAATGGATTAAAGATCTCAATATCAGACCTGAATCCATAAAGTACATTGAAGAAAATATAGGAAAAACCCTCCACGACATTGAAGCTAAAGACATCTTCAAAGGTGAAACACCATTAACAAAGCAACTAGAAGAAAAGATAAACATATGGGACTACATGAAACTAAAGAGCTTCTGCACCTCAAAAGAAACAGTGACTAAGATACAAAGGCAGTCCACAGAATTGGGAAAGAATATTCACCCAATACCCATCTGATAAGGGGTTAATATCCAGGATATATCAGGCACTGGTACAGCTATATAAGAAGAAAACAGCCAACCCCATAAAAAAGGGGGAGAAGAGATGAACAGAAACTTTGACAAGGAAGAAATTCGAATGGCCAAAAGGCATATGAAAAAATGCTCATCATCACTAATCATCAGAGAGATGCAAATCAAAACAACAATGAGATATCACCTCACACCACAGAGACTGGCCCATATCCAAAAGGGTAAAAGCAACAAGTGCTGGCATGGATGTGGGGAAAAGGGGACTCTCATACATTGTTGGTGGGAATGTCGACTTGTACAACCTTTCTGGAAAACAATATGGACATTCCTCCAAAGACTAGAAATTGAGCTCCCTTTTGACCCAGCCATACCACTCCTGGGAATATACCCTGGGAAGCCAAAAACACACAGCGGAAACACAATCCGCACTTTTATTTTCATAGCAGCACTATTCACAATAGCCAGAACCTGGAAACAACCAGTATGCCCGAGAACTGATGACTGGATAAAGAAACTGTGGTACATCCACACAATGGAATACTATGCAGCTGTCAGGAAAAAATGAAGTTATGAAATTTGCCTATAAATGGATGGACATGGAAAGGATCATGTTGAGTGAAATTAGTCAGAAGGAAAGAGAGAGACATAGAATGACTGCATTTATTTGCATGACATAAATATATCAGGTGGTCTTACCAAAAGTGGAAATTACTGCAAACGTGAGGGAGTCAGAGGTTAGGTAAGACAGAAAAGGGAACATGTGTGAATAAATGTCGAAAGGGCTGATACCAACATAGAACGGAGCATTAAATACAGGCCCAAAAAAATGCACATGATGGCTTCCAAGTGTATGTAGTGCAACCCACAATGTGTAGGAGAAGGAAGGGAGAGAGAGGGAGAAAGAAAAGAGATAAAGAACCTGCCATTTAGGCAGGCTGTGGGAGGGGGGGGAGGGAATTGGGGACATTGGTGGTGGGAAATGGGCACTGGTGGAGGGCGGGGTGCTGGAACACTATGTGACCGAAACCTCCAAACATGAACAACGTTGTAATTGTATATCTCACGGTGGTATAATAAAATGTTTAATTAAAAAAAAAGAAAAAGAAAAAAAAGACATTACAGAGGCCATGGAGATAGTACAGTGGGTAGGGGGCTTGCCTCACACATGGCAGATCCAGCTTCAGTCACTGGCACCCCATATGATCCCTTTACCCCCAGGAGTAAGCCCTGCGCACTACCAGATGTGGACCAAAAACAAACAAATAAACAAAAAGAGGCATTTACGTGGTCGAAGGACGCTGTGGTGTGAGAGCAGCTGTATGGCTCCAACCCCAGAAGGAACATTGTGGCTGGGCGGTTCTCGGCAGGGTTCTGACGCTGACTTCTGTGGATGCTTTGGAAATGCTCTTTTCCTTTCTTGACCTGGCTTCCCTGCTCGGTCAAATGCAGATGCTAGGGGGATTCACTTGTTCCATAAACATTGACGAGCCCCCTTAAGCGTGTGGGCACTGGGAGTTAGCTAAAAAGGAAGAAGCTGCCTCTGAGGGCCCTTCCGGGGGCTCACCAGCTCAGCTGCGTCCTTGCCCAGGCAGCTGCCCATGATGGGCAGTCCTGGCCTCTTCTACCTCAGCACAGCCCCTTCTGGTTGGGACCCTTAAAAAATAAGGACAGCCCTGCTGGCTCTCTGTTACACCCAGCAACCTGGTCTGTCTGGCCTGGAAGTACCGCCCGACCAACGACAGCGGAAAGGTTTATTTGTGGAGGTCAGGAAGTCCCCCATGACCCCTTTCCATCCACCTCTGTCACAGGAAGCCCAGGAGGAAAAAACAAAAGATGAAACACTGGCTGACTTCCAGCCTCCAGCGGTCAGCAGTGCCCAGGCAGATCCCTTAGGCCCCGTGGACAGTGACCACCCCTCCCCCAACACTCCACCCCTGCCTTAGCAACTCCTTCCCTTCCCTGGACCCTGAGTTCTTTCCAGAGAATCCAGAAAAACTTGGGTAATGTTGACAGAAGGTATCTGTCAACATTCTGTCTGTAAACCTTCTGTCTAAGGATCTAAGGATATGCGAAGGAAGGTCTGATGGATACTGCCTGTTAACAGATACACAGGAACTTCCGGCAGACTGTTTCCCAGTAGAGTCTGTCTTCCCGTTCATCATCGATTTGCTCGAGCGGGCCCCAGTAACATCTCCATATGTCCTGTCTCATGCTAGTAGAGCCCAAGGGCATCTGCTTGCTCCAGGAACATAAAGAGCCTCACCATCCCATCAGGTCATGGGAATGAGGTCTATAATTGTTACTGGTATTTGGCATATCAAATACAACATGGGTAGCTTGCCAGGCTCTGCCGTGAAATAAATAAATAAATGGATGAATAAATGAATGAATAGATAGATGGATGGATAGATAGATAGATAGATAGATTAGATAGATAGATAGATAGATAGATAGATAGATAGATAGATAGATAGATAGATAGATAGATAGATAGATAGATAGATAGATAGATAGATAGATAGATAGATAGATAGATAGATAGATAGATAGATAGATAGATAGATAGATAGATAGATAGATAGATAGATAGATAGATAGATAGATAGATAGATAGATAGATAGATAGATACTTCTATCTATCACACATTTGGCAGCAGTTTCTCGGCCCACTTCACCCTTTAGTTTGACCATGTCCTGCCTTCACCATCAAATACCCTCCCCTACCAAGCCTCATTCGGTCTTTGCTGAGTTCAGAAATGCCTACGAAGATTGTCTGGGTCCTTCCCAGTACTCAGTCCCTCACTCGGGAGCACCAGTAGCATGTCAGTTGCCACAGGGGAGTCCCAAGTGTCCCCTACTCTTGGTCCCCGGGATCCCAAAGCAGGCAGCCTGCTCGGCAGTGCCTGGGTGCCAGGGAAGGACCTGCTCCTGCTGGAGGCCGGTGCTGCTACCACGAAACAGAGCAGACAGGGAGGATTTGGGGGAGGCAAAGACAGAAACAAAGACAAGAAGGTGCCAAGAGAGAACCATGCACAGGTCATGCATAACCCAAGAAAAGTGCATGCGGGGTAGGGTCGGGGTGGGCCTCCGCCACAGGAAAGTGCTTGCGCCCCCATGGTCCAGGAAACACAGGAGAACCAGGTGGGCCCTGAGGCTGCAGGCCGGTTGCTTCCAAGGAAAGAAAAGTGGAGCCTCTTTGTCCCTCTGAGCCCTCAGACATTCTGGAAACATTAGGATTCTGCTGCCCTGGTGCTCCTCAAAACTAGGAGGAGCTGCCCCTCTGTAGAAATCCCTAGTGAGACTGTTAATCAAAGCTGCAGGTACCCAGACAAGGCTATCCTAGGTCATTTTGAAAGAGTTGGCCACCCGATGGGGTGACTGACTGGGAGCCTCGGAACACTGCACCTATCAAGGAAAACTCTGAGAGACCGGGTCCTATGCAAAAGCAAGGGTTTTATTAATAAGCGAGTATACTCGGGCCCATAGCATGACCCCAAGCGGTCAGTGGCTAAGAGCCCTGAGCCCTTCCAGGGAGGATCTTTTAAGAGATAGTTCCCGCTGCTACAGAAAAGCCCGCGCATAAACATCCAATAGATTTAAAATATTACATCAAGGTTCTGCAGGCAGGCAGCCAATCACTTTGTGCCAAGTAACCATTTTCCACCAATCAGATCATTCTTAATACTTCTTTCTATATTTGGTGCGGCTAGATACACGCGTGGGATCATGGGTCAGCAACGGCTATGCGTACATGCAGGAATGTAATCCAGGCAATTCAGGCCAGATAGTAGGTTCTGGGCGGGGGTCTCATAACCTCTAACAGGAATTTGTTCTGGGCCTTTTGTAGATAACAAAAAGGTTACTTCAAGATGAAAAGGACACTCAGGCCCTAAATTGGTAACTTTCCATGAATAGGCCTGCCCTGGTTGGGAAAGGGGTTTCTGCCTTCTTTCAATTTCTCTGCACATTTCCCTGCTGGCTATAACTAGCCCAAGATGGAGTCTAACGGACGATGCTTAAAGTTAGGCAAAAAAACAGGTTTTTCTCGTTCTTCTGTCTGACTCGTCCTTGCCATCATGGGCTAGTCCGGAAGGCTGCATTAGCAACTGTAATGCGTTCTTTTGTTCATCTCATCTTACCTAGATAGCACCCTCTGCAGGTTTTGGTCCCTGGTTGTCTCCTTCCTATTATTCCTAAGTCCTATTCAATGAATGTGAACTGTCTTTGTAAGGTAAACCATGCAAACTTTAAACTGTATTGCCCTTTGAGGGATAAGGGAGTTGGGGTCTGTGTGGAGGTGGTCAGTCAGTTCGGTCAGTCAAATGAGTTAGTTCAAGTCAGTGAGCTCACGCCAGTGAGCTCTGGTCAGTTAGCTGCAGTCAATCAGCTTCGGTCAGTTAGCCACCAAGATGAGAACTGCTGCCCCTCTGGCTGGTGATTATTAAAAATATTAATGGAAATACGTCGTGTTCCTGGTGTCTCATCTCTGCACCTCCGACCCGACAGGACAATCCTGCCTCATCTGGCGCCCAATCGAGGGGGAGGCCTGAAGGTGAGACACAGGTTACGGGTGGGAAAAATAGGAGATAATTTGCACAGGGTTTGCATAGCCTCCTGGAAGCCGGAGTAATTTTTGCGATGGGAAACTCCACGTCGCGGTTAGAAGGGTATACTGATGTGCTTATGGTTCTCACTAAGGCAGCTGGACTGCCATTGAAAGAGTGTTTTAAAAAGTCTCCTTAAGAGAATACAGAAGCATTGCTACTGGTTTGAACCAGAGAGCAGGGAACAGTTCAACCCGAAAGTATGGAAAAAGGTTGGAAAGGATTTAAGGCGTGCCAATAGAAAAGGGGAAGTAATCCCAGCAGAAGAATGGGCTAAGTCTGAACTCCTTCCGTGGGCACTTGGCACTGCCCTACTGGCAGGGCAACTTTGTCTTCCTTCTCCCCACTTTCCCCAGACATCGTCCAGCAGAAGAAAGGTCGTGATGAGTTTGGGGAACTTGAGCTCTAGTCTGAGTTCTGATACTGACTCACATGGTGCTTTGGGACCCTTTTTCCATTTAAAACCTGGCTTCCCTGCTCATCCAAATGCAGATGCTAGTGGGGATTCACTCACTCTGTGAACATTGACCCTTTCACATGCTCGTGGGAGACAGTCCGCTGTTCTCATAAGTCACTCTCTCAGACTTCGGGGTCTTGGTCGGTGTGCGCCCCCCATCAGGTTTATACCGTTTTTTAGCCTTGAAAATTCTTATTTTTCTTTTTCTATCACCTGTCTCTTGCCTCATATTTCCCGTAATCACAGTTCTGGCCCCAAGAGTGATATGATTCCATATTTTCTCCCCAGCTGGGACTGTGTATGATTCATCTCAGAATCCCACAGGCCCAATGAGGTCCTGGCACAAAGTTGGCATTGGATAGTATTTGTTGACTAACAATTTAAGTTTTCAGATTCTTCCCAGAATCTTGACTATGGGGGCAAACCACAATCAGCTGTATCCTTACTTCCCTCTCCCTGAACCTTTCTTTCCTGGGATGTATATTAGTGAAAACAACCAGAAATCAAATTCTGTTTCCCACTCAGAGGAATTCTGTGACTAGTGAAAACAACCAGAAATCAGATTCCTTTTCCACCCAGAGGAATTCTGTGGCAAGCCACCCTTCCTTGTGGACCTCAAGAATGAGAAATTTCTTCATCCCCAGAAAAGCTTTTTGAGCCTCCTACTGGTGAGAGCACTGCCTTAGAGCCAAGTCAGCCCTAAGAGGCAGGAACCGTCCTTCTCTGGACTGGATGATCTCTTGTCCATCAGCATAGGAAAAGCAGGCAGCTTCCAGGCAGCAGGAAATTGACTTGAGGGCAGCCTTGGAAGGTCAATTTGTCCAGCCACTCACTCCCTGCCCTGTCACCGTCCCCAGTATGGTCACCTTCACTATCTCACACAGTCTGTTTTCTCACAGCTCATGGTTTTGGATCTGTCTTCTGTTTGTTTGTTTTCATTTTGTTTTGGTTGGTTTGGTGGCCACACCCAGAAGTGCTCTGGGATCATTCCTGGTGTGGCTCTGGGGGCCATATGTAGTGCAGGGATAGAGCTGTGCTTGGCTGCATGCAGAGCAAATGCCCTACCTGCTGTACTATATCTCTGGCACATTGCTTTTGTTTGCTTGTTTGTTTAATTTTTAAAGATTTGTATTTAAAGATTTGTATTTATTACAAAACTGTTCATGATTGGGTTTCAGTCATACAGTGTTCTAACACACATCCCTCCACCAGGGCCCATTTCCCAGCACCAATGTCCCCAGTTTCCCTCCGGCCATCCCATCTCCCCAACTTGCATCTCTGGAGGAGAGAGAGAGAGAGAGAGAGAGAGAGAGAGAGAGAGAGACAGAGACAGAGACAGAGACAGAGACAGAGACAGAGAGACAGAGAGACAGAGACAGAGAGAGATGAGAAGATAATTCAGCATACTACTCATGTCCATGTCCCAATGTTCTGGGCTCAGCAGCGCCTCCTGCTGGGTTTAATGCCCTGTTGTCACCATCTTGAAATGAACCTTTCTGAATGAAAAGGCCATATTTTCATTTTGCACCGAGCCCCACAAATGAAATAGTGATTTCTGAGTTAGAGTGTCCCCCATGTTCAGATTTAAGTCAGCTACTAGACATACCACCAACAAAACTTGACTTTAGGTTAATAATTTGTATGTAAGGTCACAAGTAATAGAGGAAGAATTTGAGTTCATGTTTCGCTCTGTGCTTGGGCTCTTGCCTCTCCACAAAGCTGCTCACCAAGAGAAGTGCTTTTATAGCCAGTCCTGGAATGGCACAATTTTGTTCAACATCATTTCATTTTGACTTTTATGAGAAAAAAAAATTCCTGACCAAAAAATAAAAGTTTCCTGGAATTTCTCTGTGCACTCTGGTTTTCTTCTACTTCCCAAAGTTGTGGACGTTGGGTTTATTGCTAGTTGACCCAGAAAGTAGGGGGGCATGGTTATGTGTGTGAACGCACCTTGCACTGGAAGGGGTTTCTGTCCAGGGTGGACTCTCACTCTGTCCCCTAAGTAGCAGGGATAAGATCCAGCAACCCAAAACTGAATAGGAAATATTGGGTCAAAAATTAAAGAATGGGGGCTGGAGCAGTAGCACAGCAGGGAAGGCATCCCATAAGGTCCCCCAAGCACCACAAGGAGTAATTCCTGAATGCAGAGCCAGGAGTATCCCCTGAACATTGCAGGGTGTGACCCAAAAAAGAGAAAAAAAAAAAAAAAAAAAGAAAAAGGAAAAATAAAAATTAAAGAATGACCAAATAAATGAATGAATGAATGAATGCACATTATTATTTAATATTATAGGTGTTTGGGAATCATTACCAGAAATTTGATGTTTTTGTAACTGGAAATATGTCAGTACTTTGTTTCTGTCAGTTCACCTGATAAGTTGATGATAAATTTGTTTTGTTCTTTTGTTTGTTTTTCCACTTTAAGTCACAGTTTTTGAGAAGATACTGATGACAATAAATAGGAATTCACTGTTCAATGTACTTTCTAGTTTATTTGTTTACTTTTTTTTTCTTTTGGGGTCACACCAGGCAATGCTCAGGCTTACTCCTGGCTCTGCACTCAGGAATTACTCTTGGAGGTGCTCAGGGGACCATATGGAATGCTGGATATCGAACCTGGGTCAACCACATGCACGGCAAATGCCCTACCCACTATGCTATCACCCCAGGCCCTACTTTCTAGTTTATGGTAGAAATAAGTCTGAAGACCCACTCAGGAGCCTGCTGGTGGGTGCAGGTCTTTGACTGGAACTTGCGTGTTGAGCTTCGAAGCGTGTCTTATTTTAGGAATGGCTTATCTGTGCTCTCACATACACTCACACACCTCACATCCATTCCATGCCACCTGGCACAGAACCTGGCTTAAATTTTGTGTACCCTTACCAAAGTTTTCCCTGGAGTGCCAACACTATAACGATCTCCTTAGGAAACACCTAACCCAATCATTAAGGTCCTTTACTTGACAGATGACGTGGGCTAGAGAAGAGACTTTGCTAAGGGGCATAGCCGGGGCCACAGTCTTGTCTCTGGGCTTCTAGTTCAACACTAGAGCGTAAGGATGAATTCAGAAGGGAAGGTCGAGGAGCAGTGACAGGTGTATCTGAGCAGAAAGCAAACTCAGTCCTGACAGTCAGGTATATTTCTCTCCTGGTCACCTTTCCTCTCCCAAGCAAAGTTACCCATCTGTAACTGAACCGTCTTGTTTCTGGTGATCCGGCCCCCAAAAGTGCCCCCATCTCTAGGACTGATAAGCAATGCTCTTGTTTCAGCCCAAACACCTGCTTTAGGGGTCAAGTTGTTTGGGTAGGAAGGCGGAACTGCGCTTTCCGTTTTAAACAAAACAAAACACAAAGGCAAAATATAAACAGGGAGAGGCATGAGGATTTAATTACCCTGGAGAAACAGATGAGTTTTGATGAAGTCAAAGCTGAACAAGGTGCATGTTCTGCCAGGGACTGCCCTGGAGAAGCAGGTGACCTGGAGGCGGGTCCCAGTTTCGGGCCTCTGCTGGGCAACATTCCAACCCAGCCTCTGGACTAAGCTAGGGACCTAAAAGGGCAAAGCTTCTATGTCCGCCATCTCACCTGCAAAAGTGAGGTCCTGGCAGCAACACCAGCTGAGAAGTGAAGGTGGCACTTTGGGCAGGGCTGGATGGCAATAGTGCCCATTTTGAATTAGTTCTAGAACAGAATTTGGGTTCATGTTATATGTCCATTGACTCTTTGTTTCTGCCAAGTGTTTAAATAGCTTTGTGAGGTTGAAGAGAGAGGACAGGAAGCAAAACTTCCTGGGGCTGGAGAGAGAGGACAGGAAGCAAGACCTCCTGGGGCTGGAGAAAGAGGACAGGAAGCAAGACCTCATGAGGCTGGAGAGAGAGGACAGGAAGCAAGACCTCCTGGGGCTGGAGAGAGAGGACAGGAAACAAGACCTCCTGGGGCTGGAGAGAGAGGACAGGAAGCAAGACCTCCTGGGGCTGGAGAGAGAGGACAGGAAGCAAGACCTCCTGGGGCTGGAGAGAGAGGACAGGAAGCAAGACCTCATGAGGCTGGAGAAAGAGGACAGGAAACAAGACCTCCTGGGGCTGGAGAGAGAGGACAGGAAGCAAGACCTCCTGGGGCTGGAGAGGAGGACAGGAAGCAAGACCTCATGAGGCTGGAGAAAGAGGACAGGAAGCAAGACCTCCTGGGGCTGGAGAGAGAGGACAGGAAGCAAGACCTCCTGGGGCTGGAGAGAGAGGACAGGAAGCAAGACCTCCTCGGGCTGGAGAGAGAGGACAGGAAGCAAGACCTCCTGGGGCTGGAGAGAGAGGACAGGAAGCAAGACCTCCTGGGGCTGGAGAGAGAGGACAGGAAGCAAGACCTCATGAGGCTGGAGAGAGAGGACAGGAAGCAAGACCTCATGAGGCTGGAGAAAGAGGACAGGAAGCAAGACCTCGTGAGGCTGGAGAGAGAGAACAGGAAACAAGACCTCCTGGAGCTGGAGAGAGAGGACAGGAAGCAAGACCTCATGAGGCTGGAGAGAGAGGACAGGAAGCAAGACCTCCTGGGGCTGGAGAAAGAGGACAGGAAGCAAGACCTCCTGGGGTTGGAGAGAGAGGACAGGAAGCAAGACCTCCTGGGGCTGGAGAGAGAGGACAGGAAGCAAGACCTCCTGGGGCTGGAGAGAGAGGACAGGAAGCAAGACCTCCTGGGGCTGGAGAGAGAGGACAGGAAGCAAGACTTCATGAGGCTGGAGAAAGAGGACAGGAAGCAAGACCTCATGAGGCTGGAGAGAGAGGACAGGAAGCAAGACCTCGTGAGGCTGGAGAGAGAGGACAGGAAGCAAGACCTCGTGAGGCTGGAGAGAGAGAGGACAGGAAGCAAGACCTCATGAGGCTGTAGAAAGAGGACAGGAAGCAAGACCTTGTGAGGTTGGAGAGAGAGGACAGGAAACAAGACTTTGTGAACTGAAGCGAGAGAACAGGAAGCAAGACCTTGTGAGGTTGGAGAGAGGACAGGAAGTAAGAGCTCTGAGGCTGGAGAGAGAGAGGACAGGGAAGCAAAACCTCGTGAGGTTAGAGAGAGGACAGGAAGTAAGACCTCCTGGGGCTGGAGAGAGAGGACAGGAAGCAAGTCCTTGTGAGGTTAGAGAGAGAACAGGAAGCAAGTCTTTGTGAAGCTGGAGAGAGGAAACACGAAGCAAGACCTTGTGAGGTTAGAGAGAGGACAGGAAGCAAGACCTTGTGAGGCTGGAGAGAGAGGACAGGAAGCAGGACCTTGGTTTCATGCCCAGCACCACAGATGGTCTCCCAAGCTCTATAGGGTCACTCCTGAGCACGGCATCAGAAATAACCCTCGAGCACCACCAGATTTATCCCGAAAATCCAAAAGTAGGAGCTGGAGCGATAGCACAGCGGGTAGGGCATTTGCCCTTGCACCCGGCTGACCTGTGTTCAATCCCTGGCATCATGTATGGTCCCCGACCACTGCCAGGAGTAATTTCTGAGTGCAGAGCCAGGAGTAACCCCTGAGCATTGCCAGGTGTGACCCATAAAGCAAAAAAAAAAAAAAAATCCAAAATTAGATACATACATAAATACAGAAATAAGCAGCTTTATTGAGATGTAATGCCCATGCTGTATGATTTACTCATACAGTAAGTATAACATTCATTTTTAGCATCTTTATATGTATGTGAGGATCATCACAGTCAATTATTTATTTATCTATTAATTTTTGCTGTGCCAGGAATGGGACCTAGAACCTCACACATACAAGGCAAGTACCACGGAACTTCATCCCTGGCTTGCCATTGTTCATTTTAGAGCGTTTGGTGGGAGCAGGCTTTGGGTTTGGGTCACCTGTTGAATGACAGGTTTAGCTAGTTTGAGAGCTTTGCTGTTTTGCCCACTCACAGCTTAATCTACTTAAACCAAGGTTCATTCTAATGAGATCTCTCTTCTATGTAAACACTGCTAGAGGGTGTGGCAGTTACAGAAGTCGCCTTGACTGAATAACTTCTGACTTATACATCTACTAAGACTTCTGACTTATACATCTACTAAGACTTCTATGTTTTCTAGATTGGGCACAGCTCCTCTTTATATGCACTGCACCCAGCGTGGGACAGTTAGAATTTACCAGGAGACTACCACCCTGGCTACGTTGAAACTATAGGAAGATTATAGGAAGGATCATTCTAGTTTGCTCTCAAGCAGGCGAGTGTGACCCTTTCAGTATATGGAGAACAAGATACTCAGAATCACCCTGATGCAGATAATAAATAAGAAGGACCTTGTGGGTACCATCTAGATTACATGAAGCTCATGAAATGAAGATGTATTACTTTATACCAGCTCTCTCTCTCTCTCTCTCTCTCTCTCTCTCTCTCTCTCTCTCTCCAGTGTTTTACTTAGAGATAATCTCAGAAGAGATTAGTCCTTGGCTTAACCTTTGTTTATACCTGTAATAGGGTGTGGCACCACCCTTCTACAATCTGTTTAGGGTTCTTTGCTGACTCCCTGTCACCTCCCTGACCCTCCCTGGATTACTTTGGTGTATATAAGGGGACTGACTTGAGGCCCCTTCGCTTTTTGGCTCTTGGCTTTGCGTCTTCTTTTGGGTAGGACTCCTCTTGGGTGAGATCCTCTCTCTTTGGTGGGAGACTTAGGCTCTTTTGTATGGTCTAAGTCCAGACCAGAGCTAGAGTTCTTTCATTATATTGGATTGCTGTGGTAGAGCTTTTGTACTATTAAAAGCCTATTTTTGAACTGCACTGGACTCATGAGTTTTCATCTGTTCCCCCAGCATCCTCGGAGATAGAAGAGAACTTCTGTCCTGACACTGTCGGGGACCCCGGCAGCATCCCCAACAGCCACCCTTGAGGCTACTCCTGATCCCATGCTCATGGGCGACTCATGGCGGTGTTCAGGGGATCGTGTAGTGTTGGGGATCAAACCTGGTCTCCTGCATCAAAACTTGTGCTCAGCCATTGAACTGTCTCTCTGGTCTGATTCCAAACCTTCAAAGTCTTGAGTTTAACTTTCTCCATGCAGAGAATGAGATCCTGGGAGGGAAAGTGATTTGACAAGGCACAGAAGTATAACTAGGATGAGTCAGTAGCTGATGCCCTGATGCCACGTTAACACCCATCAAATCCAGGGCATCACGGAAGAGGACAGATGAGTCCAGAGCCCACCCAGACAGAGCCCACAGCGGGAAACCTCCACACTCTGTCATGCTTCTGTCACATGACAGCAACCCTGTCACGCTCCCAGACACTCTGCGACCCTGTCACGCTCCCGGTTACTCCGCGACCCTGTCACGCTCCCAGACAGACTCTACTGCTTAGGGTGAGCCTCATCCAGAAATTAATCTGTTAACAAAAACTCAGGTATGTGGGTTTTGTGACTGAAAAGGCTTTCAGGCTTTCATGGAATCGAGGTTGAGCTGCCTTCCCCAATCTCCCTGCACCTCTGAAACCCCTGAAAGTCGTGTACATGCCCCAAAGCAGCCACCCAGTGAAAAACTTAACTCCAACTGTATCACCTCATTAAAAATTTGAACTCCCGGAAGTGTACGGCTGCATTCATGGCCGTGTGTTGCAAACTGTACAAAACTGATAAACCAGGAGTAACACACAAGATTGGATGGGATATAATTTATAAGACAACCAGTCTTGATTAACAAAATATCAACACAGAAGGATTAATCTGTAACAACAGTTTAGTAATCTCTTATACACCCGGCTTAATGGCTCCATGGTGAGATACAACAGTCTTCACTAACTTTCTTCAAAGGAAAGAATTTTTATCATTCCTTTATAAAATTATTTATAACAAGAAAAATAAAATAAATTATTAAGTGCATGCTATGGGGGCACTTAAGGGGTAGTTGGGAAAATTGAAAATAATGGTGATGGAAAAAATGCGATGGTGGTGGGATTGGTGTTGGAATATTGAATGTCTATAACAAATCATCATGAGCAACTTTGTAAAAATCACTGTCACTGTATCACTGTCTTCCCGTTCATCATCGATTTGCTTCGAGCGGGCCCCAGTAACATCTCCATATGTCCTGTCTCATGCTAGTAGAGCCCAAGGCATCTGCTTGCTCCAGGAACATAAAGAGCCTCAATCCATTCGGAATGAGGTCTATAATTGTTACTGGTATTTGGCATATCAAATACAACACGGGTAGCTTGCCAGGCTCTGCCGTGCAGGTAGCATACTCTTGTAGTCATCTCTAAGTCCAGCATTTATTGATGAACCAAGCGGCCGCAAGCGGGCGCGCGAGCCAGGCTGTGATAGGCTGGTCTGCTGAGTGGAGTTCTGACAAGAGAGGAGTCGGATGTGGAAAATGGAGGCCCTCATGGAGTGGGGGGTTGTCTGGCTTGTTGCAAGGCTCTTCTGGGGTGGCAGGCCAGGGCTAGTAAAAATAAATAAATAAATAAATAAATAAAATAACAATTTTAAATAAAATGACAGACACAGATACCCCAGGCAGAGCAGATATCAGCTCTCCCTGTTGAACCCCCTGCACTCCACTGACCACAAGAGCGACTTCCAGCCCGAGTCCACCATCCCGATGAACCCAGAGGAACCCCCCCACATCATGCTGGCAGCGATCTTCTTAATCCACACTCCACAGCTCTTCAGATCTCTACCCAAGAGATTAATCCAATCTCCAGCCTACAAGAACCACCCTTCAGAGACCTGCCCTCCAGAGGAGAGTATTTCAAGTCCAGGAATGTTTGAGCCACAGACACAGATACCCCAGGCAGAGCAGATACCAGCTCTCCCCCCATGCACGGGCCGCGGGCAGCCTCGTGATTTACTTCCAAACCCCCTCAGAGAACCCTGCAAGCTACAGAGAATATACCACCTGCACGGCAGAGCCTGGCAAGCTGTCTGATGCATATTCAATATGCCAAAACCAGTAATAAAAATGTGTATCTTCCCAACCCTGAAAGAGCCCTTAATACAGCAGCACTAAGAAGGACGAACAAGGAGTACCTGATAAAATTTCAGGGCCGAACTAGGCTGCCAAAACGAAGAAGGACTAAAATGACTGTCTGTACTTTCAATGCACGTATGCTGGCATCAGAAGCATATATTGAGGACCTGATGGTGCAAGCGCAAAAGATCAAGTGTGACATCATTGGTCTGACTGAGACGAGGAGGCGTCAATCGCATCATGCTGTTTTTGACACACGGAGAAGAGCTCTTCCTAGGAACATGCGACGAAAGAGGTGTCGGTGGCGTCGGTGTCCTTGTCAACATGAATGTGGCCATGAACATTGATTCATTTGAATGCCTAACAAACTGAATCAGGACGATTACACTTGAAGAGATGTGGCCCACTGCCAGCAATTTCTATCTTCGTTGTCTATGCACCAACATCCACATACAAGGAAGATGAAATTGAGAAATTCTACATGGAACTGGAGGAGTTCTATAAAAAAAGATCACACCTTCTACAAGATCATAGTTGGTGATTTTAATGCCAAGATAGGACCGAGAAGATCGGCTGAAGAACTCCACATTGGGACCCATGGCCTAGAATGGAACGAACAAGGTGAGAGACTATCTGAGTTCATCATGTCCACCAAGACCATTCATGGGAACTCACAGTTCCAGAAGGCTGAAGCGAAACGTTGGACATGGGAATCCCCTGGTGGACAGTTCCACAATGAAATTGACCACATCATCTTCAATCGAAGGTTTTGCCTGACCGATGTCGCTGTAGTCCCAAAATTCCAAACAGGATCGGACCACCATCTCCTTCGTGCAAAATTCTACTTCACAACGGGGAGAAAAGGCTGCAAAGTTTAAGAAGAGAACTCCCAGAACGACCACCAATTGGGAACTCTTTGGCACCATTGCAGCAACATGGGAAGATACCATCATTGATGACATCGATGAAGAATACAACCGACTGGTTCAGCACCTCCATGATAGTGCGAAGAATGCCGAGAAGAGAAAGACACAAAAGGACGCCTGTCTTCAAAAAACTCTTGGGCTCATTCGCCAACGTGGCAAGGCGCGAGCCTCAGGTGACCAAATGCTAACGTCCAAGCTCACAAAGCAGTGCAGAGAAGCGATAAAGGAAGACCTCAAAGAGAGAAGAGCAGAAATACTGGAAGATGCAGCAGAAGCCGGGAAAAGCATTGCGCCACCCGCCTGTCCTTCACCAACTATAAGACCAAGATGACTGCCCTCCGATGCCCTGATGGATCTATCACATCTTCCAGAAAGGCAATGGAGAAGATTATCCATGACTTCTACTCAGATCTCTTTGATAGCCACATCCACCTGCCCACATACCAAATTCCGCAGGATGGATATGTCGTTCCCAACGTTCTCCCTTCTGAAATCCGACATGCCATTTTGTCAGTAAAGAAGGGAACAGCACCAGGCCCAGACAAAGTCAGACCACGAACACCTGAAGAATCTGCCATCAGTACTCATCAATACACTGGCTCGGCTCTTCACACGCTACCTGTCTGAATGCAAGGTGCCCTCCCAATGGAAAACCAGCAGGACAGTTCTACTGTTCAAGAAGGGAGACATTCACGACATTGGCAACTATCACCCCATCTGCCTGTTGTCCGTCATCTACAAGCTGTTCACTCAAGTCATCCTGAACAGGATTGGCAGAACATTAGATGAAGGACAACCATGCGAGCAAGCTGGCTTCCGAAAAGGATTCAGCACAATCGACCATATCCACATGGTAACCAAGCTCATTGAGGTTTGTAGGGAGTTCAAGATGCCACTCTGTCTCACGTTCATTGATTTAAAGAAAGCCTTTGATTCTGTTGAGACCGAAGTGGTTATCGAAGCCCTAGCCAAACAGGGTGTTCAAACCAAATAAATACATCAAGATCCTTCGTGAGCTCTATTACGGATTCACCACCAGGATCTCACCATTCTACAAGGAAGTGATCATTGATGTCAAAAGAGGGGTTCGGCAGGGTGATACCATTTCACCAAAACTCTTCAGCGCCACCCTCGAGAACATCATGCGACAATTAGAATGGGAAGGAATGGGAGTGAAGATAGATGGTCGGCAACTACACCACCTCCGCTTCGCTGATGACATCGTTCTAATAACACCAAACATTAGCCAAGCGGCACAAATGCTGGCTGACTTTGACCGAGAATGTGGAAAGATAGGTCTACAGCTGAATCTGAACAAAACTATGTTCATAAAAAATGAACTAGTTCCAGAGGCCCCATTCACTCTCAATGGAACAAACATCTCTGAATGCAGCAGTTATGTGTACCTAGGTTGAGAAGTCAACATGATGAACAACCTAAAACCTGAGCTGCACAGGAGGAAGAGAGCGGCATGGATTGCCTTCAAAAGCATCGAAGAAATAGCTAAAAAGACAAAGAACCTCTGGCTCCGGGCACATCTCTTCGACTCCACCGTTCTCCCTGCATTAACATACGCCTCAGAGACCTGGGCCCTACAAAAGCAGGATGAGATTGCTATTCGGGTCTCCCAAAGAGGAATCGAAAGAGCTATGCTTGGAATATCACGCCTCACTCAAGTGAGAGAAAGGAATTCGGAGTTCTGACCTCCGTCGCTGTTCCAGAGTCAGGGACGCTGTCTCCTTTGCCAAAGCATCGAAAATCAGATGGGCTGGACATGTAATGTGATTTGGAGACTACCGCTGGACTAGAGCCATTACCGACTGGATCCCACGGGATGTCAAAAGATCACGTGGCCGCCCACCTACAAGATGGTCAGACTTCTTCGTCAAGACCATGAACGAACAGTTTGAGGCTCTTCGTATTCCTGAAACAACCAGATGCCATTGGGCTACACTGGCACGTGATAGGGTCAAATGGAAATGTTGCTTGTGCCCACTCGAGGAAATCGATGAACAATGGGATGTCTAGTGATCTAGTGAAAATGACAAACTGGAAACAAAAAGGAATGTAAGGCACATATTACAATTTTAAACTTCAAAAATATTGACTTTAATCACCTGCAAAAAGTAGTCATCAAACAATCCAAAAAAATTTATATACTTTGAGCACAGACATGTTGTGCTGACTTTACTTTCCTGAACTTTCCTGAAGAAACAGACCTTTCCGCCTTGTCGCATTTCAGCTCTTTCTCTCCTCACCCCACCACACTTTCGTTGAAAGTTGGCTAAGAAGTAATACAATTACAAGGAAATATTTAAGAAAAATCACAATCAATCTAGACCTTGATCAATGGCCAAACTCACTTGGTCTCAGTATGAGTACTTCGCCACATGCCTTGACAAAAGATGGTGATATGAACCTTAAAAAAAAGTAGTGATAATAAAAAAGTTAACAGAAAGTTAGGTTTATTTAGAAATAGGGGATAAATTACAGTTCAGAACAAGCAATCAAATATAGGCAAGCTCAACAAATTTTGGAGAGGAATGTTATTTTATAGAGAAAAAGAGGAAGTCTGGTAGGTTGTTTTGAAGGAAAATTCATTGGTGTGGAAAGGGAGAGTTTAGGGGAGGTAACAGAGTCTCATTGGCTTTTTGGCTTCCTTTCTTGGGGAGGAAATCTGGCTGGGGGGGGGGGGGGAGGGCGGGTGGGGAATAGGTTTCTCTTCCTCTAGTGTCTAGTCAACTGTCCTTCCTGTTGGAGCTTGTGGTTCACTTTGAGTGATAATGTGTGGAGCTCCCCCTCCTGGTCTCTCCACTGTTTACAAAAACTCTATTTCGTGACTTAGAATACTTCTCATGGTAGGGTTTCATGCATACTTCACCCCCCATCAAAGTGTCCCCAACCTCAGTATTCCACCCCTACCCATCCCCCTACTGTAAGCTGTAAGCTCAGTCCTGTAGAACAGTTTTCAGATTCTGTTACCTTTGGCCATTTGTCCCCTTATGATGTCTCTCTACATCCTTCATGAGAGATCAATCTGTGTCTGTCTTTCTCCTGACTGACTTCACTCAGCTGATGCCCTCCAGATCCATTTCTTGTTCATTTGTTTTGGGGTCCCACCTGGAGATACTCGGGACTTATTCCTGACTCTGCACTCAGAATCCCTCCTGGTGGTGCTCAGGCAACTATATGGGATGCTGGGGATCAAACCGAGGTGGGGCACCTGCAAGGCAAACGCCCTACCCACTTACTCTCTCTTCAGCCCTTCTCCAGATCTTCTTTTTTTTGGGGGTCAAACCCGGTGATGCTCATGGGTTACTCCTGGCTCTGCACTCAGGAATTACTCCTGTCAATGCTTGAGGGAACCATTTGGGATGCTGGAGATCAAGCCTGGGTGGGCTGCATGCAAGGCAAATGCCCTACCTGCTGTGCTATCACTCAGGCCCCCCCAGATCCATTTTGCATAAGGTTTCCTGTGTTTATTTTCTTTTTGCTTTTTCTTTTTTCCATCCTTCATCTCCTCTCCTTGTCTTCCTTCCCTTTACTTCTTTTTCTCCTTTCCTCTTTTCCCTATATTCTTGTTCTTGTCCTCCTCCTCCTATTCCTCCTCCTTGTTCCAGTGCTGAGGATTGAGCACAGCCTCCAGGATGTAAGACAAGTCCTCTGCCACTGAGCTACACCCTTGGCACAAACTTTGTTCATTTTATTATTGATTTCTGTTTGCGTCAGAGACCACACCCAGTGCTTCTTAGAGCTTACTCTTGGCTCTGTGTTTAGAGATCACCCCGGGGGGGTGTGGGGTATAGGGAACCATATGTGGTGCCAGGAATCAAACCTGGGTTGACCTCATGCAAAGCGAATATCTGACCCACTGTACTATCCCTCCAGCCTCTACTTTGTTCATTTTGACTAGCCAGATTATTTTTTTTATCAATAAACAAAGCCAAAAGTCAGATTTTACTGTCAACTTTCCTGGTCCTAAATTCAGGCCATTGACGTCTGGTTCTCAAGCGTTTTCTCATTGGTGGTGAGTCTGTCATCAGATTCTTCTTCATGAGGGCAGAAACAGCAGTAGCTCTTGACAGGAAATAGCAGAAGGGGTGTCGACTCCGCCGCTTCCTGTCATGTTGCTCTCAGGCAGCATCTATCTGCCCGTCTCTCAATCAGGGCTTGGGCCTCACCCCCAGGAAGAAGGTACTGTTGTTGGCCCATCATTTTAGGGACGGGCTATGTGAGGCATGCAGAGAGCTTTCAGCTCAGTACTCAGCAGTTACCTGTTCCCAGTGAAACCAAATAGAACTTGACCTCTGGTGAGCATTAGGCTTGAGCTGGTACATAGCACCAGCAGCTGGAGGAGATTCAGGGCCAGGAGAAAAGATGGAAGTTTGGGACTGCTGCAGAGATCCAGGAAAGGGATGAGAATAAAGTGTCAAATGGAGGGTCAGAGTGATATTACAGTGGGGAGGGTGTTTGCCTTTGAAAGGTTAAGCTAAACGACTGTGACTCCATCTTGAAGCACTAGACTACATGTTGTGCCTCAGGGTCATGAGTTTACAGCCTAGTAAGAAAAACATGCCAGACCTAAGAGCATAAACATAAGTGCCCAGACATAAGGTCACAGATAATGGGATGCTACCAGGGATTGAAGCAAGGAGGCTGTGAGTGAAGAAATGCCTTCATGACTATTTTGAGGTTTGCACCTGAACCTGTGGCTCGATATTTCGAAAACTAGAAGGCCAGAAAGTGAGATGAAACTCACTGCCCAATTTGCTTCTGTACTTTTGCTTTGGCTTAAATAAGTACAGGCCAACTCAAGTGTTTCTCCTTGAGTTATGTTTTTCTTTGAATTTAAGTTTGTGCTGCTATGACGCTAATAGTGGCTACATGATCCAAACTTCCCCTTATTCGGGGTCTTGCTTTGGCCTACGTATCTAAGAGCTTGACCCCAGCTAGCTTGTTAAATAAACTCTGTTTGTGCTTTGCATTACTGGTTGGACTCTTTGTGTGATTCGGAAAAAGGGAATTATCAACCCCAGACCTTAACACCTTGTACACAACTGACCTGGGTTATATCCCCAGCTTCCCATATGGTCCCCGAGCACCACCAGGATTAATTCTGAGTTCAGAGCCAGGAGTAACCCCTGGATATCGCTGGAGTGTAACCCAAAAAGCAAAATAATAATAATAATAAAATAATAATAATAATAATAATAATAATAATAATAAATGGAGGGAATGGAGCAATAGCAAAGTGAGGAGGGTATTTGCCTTGCATGCAGCCAACCTGGGTTTGGTCCCCGGCATCACATATGCCCTCAGAATCACCAGGTGTAATTCCTGAGCGCAGAGCCAGAAGTAACCCCTGAGCATTTCTGACTGTGACCCAAAAAAGCAAAAACAAAAACAAAAAAAAACAAAAAGGAAAAAAGTAGACTTGAGACCCAGTAAAGAAATAACAACAACATCATAAGACTTGGGGCCGGAGCAAAAGCACAGTGGGTAGGGTGTGTGCCTTGCATGTGGCCGACCCAAGTTCTATTGCCAGCATCCCCATATGGTTCTCCGAGCACCACCAGGAATAATTTCTGAGGGCAGAGCCAGGAGTAAAAGACTGGGCCCCCTGGGCTGAACCCAGAGCCATGGCAGAGCCTGGCAAGCTACCTGTGGTGTATTCAATATGCCAAAAACAGTAACAATAATGGACCTCATTGCCAATGAATGGAAATGTTACTGGCACCCACTCGAGCAAATCGATGAACAACGGGAAAACAAGTGACAAGAGCCAGGAGTAACCCCTGTGTATTGCTGGGTATGACCCAAAAAAAAAAAAAAACCCAAGACTTGGGAAGTGAGGAAGTGAAGGGGTAGAGCTGATAACCCACCTAAACGGCACTTTGCACTACTCCATCCATTTTTATAAAACGTCAGTTTGAACATTTACTAACTCCAGTCAACTTTGACTTCACCCCAAGGCTCTACTCAATGCAGTATGTCACCCAGTGAGTGCTGCCTGTCCCCAACCAGCCCGTCTGTCTTCTATAGCAGTCTGGAAGTTGAGAAGGCTGCCTGGAAGTTGAGAAGTTCCAGGGCAAATGCCAAGTTCAAGTCATTTTCAGGTCCTGTGAACTTGGACAGAGGCCAAACATTCGGGTGTTGAGTTTTCTCTTTACTCATTTGACCCACATGAGGCAGTTATGCTGAACCAAGAAGTAAACAAACCAGTTTCTGACCCCTTTCATCTCACTGAATTCTCGCAAGCCCTGGAGAGGATGCTGCCTGTATTGTTGAGACAAGAACATCGAGGTTCCAAAAGATGGAGTAAGCTTGTCTACAGCCCCATAGCTAGTAAGTGTTTGAGCTGGCATGTAAGTCCGGATTACTTAGCTCTAAAGTTTTATTGTTCTAAATATCGGTATCAGTTACCTTTTGCTGGGAAATGACTCACTTGAAATAATGGCTTAAAACAACAATCTGTTCATTAAGCTCACAGTTCTGGAGGTTGGCTGGTTGTGGTCAGCTCTGCCGGTCTATGCTGGTGCCCCTATGATTGATTGGCAAGCTGGATGATGTCAGGAGGATTAACATGCCCTTGCTTTTATGTTTGGTGATAGGCAGTAAGTCAATCTGGAATGATTGTTGGCTGGGACACCTCTTCCGTGTGCCTTTTTGTTCTTTTGCTGTTGAATTTAGGTAGGTTGAAGATTCCAAGTTGAGCAAGAGAAAGCAAACCCTCTTCTCCCTCATGTTTCTAGTTGAACTGAATCCCATGGTCTATGGGAAGGACACTTTTCATGACTTTTCACGAAAAAGTCACCGTCTTCATGACTTGCCATTCTGCCAAGCTGTGATCTATTTTTTTCACAAGGTGATGAAAAGAGAGAGAAAGGATATGCATTGGTCTTGTAAGATTCTATGAAGTTTTGACAGAATTGTCCAGACACAAGGTGTTGTTTAATGGTAACACTCTTGCATGGACATCTCAATGCAATATGTCTGATTATCATTATCATCTTAGAAAGAAATTAAATCCATTGCATTCCTTTGTCATGTTGAACCCAAACTTAAATAATAATCAAGCTTAAAAATGTGACTGTTGGGGCCGGAGGCGATAGCCCAGTGGGTAGGGCGTTTGCCTCGCACGCCGGCCCATGCCCGCCCAGATTCCATCCCCGGCATCCCATATGGTCCCCTGAGCACCGCTAGGAGTAATTCCTGAGCAAAGAGCCAGGAGTAACCCCTGAGCCTCTCCGGGTGTGACCCAAAAGCAAATAAATAAATAAATAAATAAATAAATAAATAAATAAATAAATAAAATAAAAATGTGACTGTTAAGGAGACAGGCTGGAAGGGACCTGGGGACATGGGTGGAGGGAAGCTGACACTGGTGGCAAGAATAGTGTTGGGATAAGAGGCAGAGAGATGCAGAGACAGAGAGAGAGACAGAGAGAGAAAGAGAGGAAACTGGGGTACCTGCTATTAAGGCAGCATGGGGGTGGGCAGGGGAGGGTGGGGTACATTGGTGGTGGAAATGGGGCACTGGTGGAGGGATGGGTGCTGGTATACTGTATTACCAAGAACCAATTATGATAACCTTTGTAATTGTATGTTTCACTGTGGTATAAAAAAAAATAAAAAAAAAATACAAAAAAAAAAAAGAATAGTGTTGGGACATTGCATGCCCAAATAAAAAGTTTTGATTAAAATAAAATTTAAAAACC